>LJIJ01000693.1:0-83195 GCA_001718145.1 Orchesella cincta | reverse complement strand
CTCCAGGGCTAAGCGCTGTTGTCGCAAATAAAACTATAGGCCTAGGGGCTACTTTCGCCATAGCCTTCAATCAACAAGACGCCAAAAGCCACTCCCTTGTCCTTAAAAATCTTTTAAAACATCAAGCGGTCATCACCATGCCCTAAGCGACAAGATTATTTTAAACAAGGTTACAATTTTTTTTGCTATACCTGGCAATTGAAACGCCCCAAAAAATGTAATACTCAAGTTTGTTGTTTTCTTATAACTTATGAACAAAACCAAAAATTAATCGTTTCTTTTTTTTTTATTTAACCCAATAGTCTGGGCCATACGTTCAAAAAAATGGCGGTTTTTATGCTATTAATTAAAGCCCCAGATTTATGTCATGGTGCACCACCAACAGGTATGCCGGTGCATTGGAAGCGTTTTTACTGTCTGCGCACACAGTTTCAATGTTGCACCGTACCCAAGCCGGTGTGTGGATTATTTCCGCGGATGTTGCGCCAGTTTCATGAGGATGAATAGCGGCCTAAGGCTGTGGCACTATATATTTTCCTCCTCGTTCATATCCAAACGAGAAATCGAGTAGTGCTCCAACTCGCTATTAATTCCCTTCTTCAACCCGACTACCATCATGGTTTTTGGAGTGCAACATCCGAGGCACAGAGGTCCCGTCAATAGGTTTTTTGGACTAGCTCCGATTCAAAAGTGGTATTGATGCCAGCGCAGGGAACGAAGGGAGAGATCTTTTTAGCTGCCACGATAGTCCAAATTAGTGGGATGATATGACGCCACCTGCAAGACCGACCTTCGCTTACGCCGAGCAACTCGCATGATGTGTTAGTCATGGTACCCACCTCCTACAAGCCTCCACCTTGCCCTCCCTCTTTGGCACCTCCAGGTCCTTGATGCGATGATACTGGCAGGCCGCTCTCGCTCGTTTTGCAATGGTCCGGAGATATAGGCGGCAGCTCCGATACAAACGCGGGAGATAGCTTCCCTCCCGTTGGTCGAGCGTGTGAAGTCTGACGTTCATTTTGGCGTGATTTACCACATGGGGGCGTAAATCGTGCTCTTGTTCATCCATACAATGAGTGAAAATATTGTCAATGTCTTTCCTATTGTATTTGAGAAGTTTGGCCCATTATTCATCCTGCGCCTGCCCGATGATCATGACGGAGACCCTAACTCTTCTAAGTTACCAATTGGCGTACCGACATAAACCTGTCCGTTCACGTGTGGAACGTCTGCGTCGTTGCGTAATTACGTAAATCCGCACGTGTTTTTCTCAACAATGGTTGGAAAATATTGCTATGTCTTTCTCTTATGATAATTTGAGGAGTCTTGCCATATTCATCTGCTGCTGCTGCTGGAATGACACTGGATGCAGAAGGATATGGAGTCCTATAATTGTACTGCTGCTTCTGGGGCATCATCATAATGACGAAGTGGGGAGGTGGCACTTGATTATTGTATGAAACTGGGGAATTCTGATTGGCCGAGCTTGAAACTGGATAATTGAGTTCTTTCTCAAGATAACCGAAGAACTCTTTGCTACACAGTCCTGAGTTCAAGCTGGTAGTTTCCTCATTGCTCTGCAAACCCCATTGCTCTTGCTGTTCCGTTGTCGCGGCATGCCAATTCTGGTACGTTTGGTCATCCTCCTGGGTTTCCTGTTAAACAAATTCCATTATTCCAAATAAACAATTACTAATAAAGTTATAATGTAGAGCATGTGTTTCAGCGCATCAGATATAATTGTAAAAACAGTACCAGACTAGTTGATAACACCCCAGTAGTCAAAGTCACAAAGTCATTGTTCTCGGTAAATCGATCGTGAGTCATGCTATGCGCCACATCCTCACCGTTATATGGCTGTTCCTCTGGAGATAAAGGAAAATTCACATAAAAAAATGTTGTAAACGTCAGATCAAAGGAGCGAAATGTGTCACGAGTGCTGCTACACACACATTTGTTTTAATGATTGGCGTGTCATAATCAAGCCAATGACATGTAATTTTTTTGATGGTGTGACGGATCTTCTAACACGGTGACGGTTTTTATTGAATTTAAAAAATTACCATGTTCTCCATTTGACCCTGATGGAATGGTATGCGATGCACCTCGGTAGAGCTGATTCATTCCACCCCGATTTGCTTGGGGAGATGTCATTGTTTCAAATCCATTCTGAGGAACGCTGCTCTCATACCGTTGATGATTCTGCCGAGGGGAAGGCGTATAGAACTTCACATGACCAGGTGGAAGTCCCGGGATATTTCCTGGAAACTGCTGCAAATACCTATTTTGATCCGGGTTTGAGCCATGAGCACTGTACATGGGAACTACGCTCTCGTTCCCTGAAGCAGCCGCCTGTTGAAAAGCCACTGGAACATTGGGAACATATTGTTCCTGTTCTTCTCGCGGTCCGTGGTACTGGAGAGGTGGTGGAGGATGGGAAGTGCGGACTCTGGTTACCTCATACGGCTGAGGATGCACCAACGCTCTTCCGACTATCCGGGGTGGAGGCACGTAAACCTCCGTATAAGTAGTTGGATGACGTTCCGAATGGGTTTTCATTTTTGGAATTTTGCACTTACAAATCCTCCGAAAGACAAGGTGATACTGATACTGGCAAGGTGCCATACGATGATAGTCATGCATCAGCTGAATATCCTTTAAAATTAGTTTTGAGTTTATGGGTCGGTGACTTTTTTAAATGAGAATATGAGTTCCGAGAAATGTATGAATAAATGTAGGTACCTAGCACGTGTTAATGTTCATGAAATGTGGGTGATTGGACCAGTTTCAGTGTATTGTCCTTTTTAATAAACTTGTGTCCTATATGTACCGTGAATACTCATGATAAAGTGTGCAATTAGGTAACCTTTTCTCCGGTATAATATTATCTAACATTTTAAGGGAGTAAATTATTGCTTGGTTTTCATGTGCGACACGATGTTTAGCAGCAAAATAACACGTCATAAGTTGTACATCAAATGGTGGTCATGCATGTTGTCCTCAACCTGAATGACGCATATACGTCAAAATAAACCTAGAAATCACGTCGCATATTTCGCATTTCTTCTCTACCTTATGTAAGTTCAATGGCTTCAAAACCAAGCGCATAATTGTTATACTTTTTCCGACACGCAGCTATACACAATAAAACTATGACATCACTCATAAAAGAATAGTGAACTATACAAAAACTATGTTGGACATTATAATTTATTATTATTGGGTCTGCTGTAATAATACAAAACCTAATAATGGATACACGAAGTCCATAGTATTGAATAGAAAGAAAACTAATATTAAACTAATAAGAAAAAAATATTTTCTTGAATATTTATATAAGAAAATACTTTTATCTGCTGTCACTCGCCAGACTCTCAAGCTGGCAATCCATTTCAGTTTTGACAGCATCCATCCTCTGAATGCAGATACCTATCTGCGCAACCAAATCCAAGTCCCTCCACTCTTCAGCAAACAGTTGAGGGCAGTTTGCACTCAAACCAAAGAAAAATGCAAAGCTGAAAATATATGAAAAAATTGAAAATTAAAGAGTTAAATCACTACAAAAGAATTAAAGAGTTGGTTATTTTCTTGTTATTCTACAATAGACAATATATTTTTACTTACTTCTTATCATTCTCGAACAAGTGTCGTAGCTCAGAAAACTGGCTATCGAAAAACAACCCAGAATTCTTGTTGCGTCTTATAAGGACTTTCTTGTATTCTATAAGCCGAGCTACCTTTTTGTTGTATGTATATTTAGAGTTTGCATTCTCATTTATTATGTATCGATGTTCAAAGCTCTGTTCGCTTCTCAACTAATTATGTATTCATTCTTGCTCATGTTTTTACTGTGACTATGCCTAAAGGTCCAGCTTTTCATGAGGTTATAAAAGGCCATGTTTCTCATGACTCTTCGTCCATTTCTCCGTTCACGATTCTACCTTAAAACTACTCTGTTTTACAGTTTAACCTTTGACCATTTAGCTATTCTCTACGATTCAAGTTATACAAGTCTCCGTTCAAATCACTTACAATTGACAGTAGTAAATTCATACAAGTTTCAAGTTACCAATCAATCTCTCTGTCTCAACCTACGCACAATAATTTCTCCCAAAGTGTCATCATCATATTCATACCAAACCTCAACACCAAATACAACTCCAACGTCACATAAACTTAGTTGCAGCATATAAAGTACCGCTCAATTCTCCTGTGGTCCACCTATTTTACTCACGATCAGCGCAGTCTCAACGTATTCGTACATCTGACGAGGGTCGTCCACGTTGTTCCAAAAAACGCAATACTGAGGATAGAGATGCTTCTCTACCTCCGATATTTGTATGTATTTGAGTCTCATAGCTATAAAAACTGGAGCTGGATGGCTCACCGCTGCCTGAGGAACTCGGATTTTGATAAATTCATTCTACTTCTATCTGAATTACTCACACTAGAATATGTATTTCCAAAAAATTAGCGAACCTTAAATTAGGCAGATTTACGCATATAAATGTATTTTCATACCGTCTCTTGCATGCTATGGAGTTGGGGTTGATTTTGACGTAGCAAGGCTTGAATTCGCTCCACCTCGAAAACTAGTCCCTCGTCGTTCTCCATAATTTGCTTATATTACACAATTTCTACTGACTTCCTAAAAATGAACAAAAAGATTTAGCATTAACGAATCATACAGTGGTATATCAAATGTTTGAATCCATATATCTCTCACTGTTAGACACCAATATTACTTGTACGCATTGAACATTTTCTAAATGAAGTTTCCTGCATCATGTTCCAATTTTATGGACTTTCTTATGACATACTAATTAACTCTATATCTTTAGTTAATTTCCTACAGTAGCCAAAAGTATGCCGTGCCATCGAAAATTTGACGTCCAAAAGTTTGCATCCATTTGCAGTTTTCATAAATAATAACATTTAGTGAGCGATTCTTTTGTGGTAATTACTATTTCAAGCCTTCAGGGCATTGAAGACACCAAAACTAGTGCTAAGTACCTGTTTTGACACCGCACAAGTAGAACATGGGGGCTGAATGGCATGGCATATCAAACCATATTGTAAACGTCTTTCAATTGAAGCCAATGTTTGAAATTAGATGGTTTGATGGTTCATGTGGTACCAAAATTGAAGAAAAACCATAATAAAACAAATTCTACGGAAGAACTACAGTCCATTTAGTAGCACCTTCAAATGAGCTCCCAAATTTGTCAAATCAGCACCAGCCCTCAATGGGGTTGGGTAGTTTTGACTATAACTTTTGAAATCCATGTGGCAAAAACGTCAAAGTAGGCTTAAAAAAAGCCCGGAATCTGTTGAACACAATAAACATAACATAAGTTAGTATCTACCGAATTGTGGTCTCTGTGGGCCATGCAACGTCTGAACAACCTTATAACTGTGAAGTTCGATTTCGGCACCATTTTATAACGAGCTCTGAGGAAATTAAATTAAATTTCCAGCGTCTGATTAATGTCGAAACAATAACCACGCTATATTTACACATATTTAATGTGATATTTAACAAAAGCGGTTGTGTTAGAGTTATGAATCCGATGTGGGGCCAAGGGGGTGAAATCTAGACTCAACTTCACTCAACTTTTCAGAAGTTACAGGCCCACAAAGACCAAATTCGGTAGATACTAACTTAATGTTATGTTTATGTGTTCAACAGATTCCGGGCTTTTTTTAAGCCTACTTTGACGTTTTTGCCACACGGATTTCAAAGTTATAGTCAAAACTAGTACCCAACCCCATTGAGGGCTGGTGCTGATTTGACAAATTTGGGAGCTCATTTGAAGGTGCTACTAAATGGACTGTAGTTCTTTTTTAGAATTTGTTTTATTATGATTTTTCTTCAATTTTGGTACCACATGAACCATCAAACCATCTAATTTCAATCATTGGCTTCAGTTGAAAGACGTTTCAATATGGTTTGATATGCCATGCCATTCAGCCCCCATGTTCTACTTGTGCGGTGTCAAAACAGGTACTTAGCACTAGGTTTTGGTGTCTTCAATGCCCTGAATGCTTGAAATAGTAATTACCACAAAAGAATCTACTAAATGTTATTATTTGAAAACTAAAAATGGATTAAACTTTTGCCCATCCAATTTTCGATGGCGCCGCATATTTTTGGCCTACTGTGAAAAATTGGTCAAAGTATTGGAGTTAAGAAGCATAACATAAGAAAGCCATTAAATTTGGAACCTGATGTAGGAATATTTAGTGAGAAAATGTTAATGCGCGCGAGTAATCTTGGTGTCTAACTGGAGAGATGTTTGGATTTAAACTTCTGTCATAGTATTGTATGTATGCAATATGCATGCATCCATATTCAGTCTTGGTCACTGCATTGCATTACTCGTGTAGTAACGTTTAGCATCAATATACCTGTTTACTATTTTAGTTACTTGGTGTCTACCTCCTTTGAAAACGGAGGATGCTTGGCGTTAAGTCATCGTCTTTCGCATGGCTGTACGTTAAAGTTGAAGACATATACCTACTACGTCAGCAAAATCCCTCAAATAATAGCGTAGTTCAACTGCAGAATCATATCTATAAGTTGTACACTCGACAGACTACTATGATCTGTATCAACTGCAAATCTTTTGCTCTGCAGTATAATTTCATGCAATTTATTTATATGTATGTATGTTTACTTCGTATGGCAAATTATGAATGACTTTCAGTAAGATTAAGATTAAGAAGGATTCTCCCAAGATGTTAATGCGTGTGACGTACTTCTCTGAGAGTGCAAAGAAGCGCTTCATCAACTGGGTTATGAATGAATCACTCCAGAATTTGCACTCGCTTCCAGTTTACTGATTGCAAATATACGTCCGTCGCTGGCACTGAGAAATAAGATATTTATTTGTGTATAAATCATCAATCTCCACAAGCGATCAGTTTGTATGGTTTAGATTAGGTTGTCTAATATTTGTTTACAGGTGTCAGCCACCAACTACAACTAAATCATAGCTTTTTTACACCTGTACGATTTGGGCTGTAGCTGTGCTAACATTAACATGACTAAAATAGCTCATTATATTATGTATTTACGTACTTTGCAATTTGATTTATTATATATCGGCAGGATCTAATAGTGTTAAGTTTTCCGTTTTTCCTACCATAAGAACGCTAAATTTTACGCAATTTAAAGGCCTGATGTTCAAAATATTAGGTTCATAATAGTATTCTTATTAGTACTTGTCTTCAAACTATAATGAATATCATAAATTGAATTAAAACATATCTACTAGCCTTTCAACTTTGCTCATTAACCATCAATAACTTTAATTTCAATGGAATTTTCATTTCAGTTTGTAAGATGACTAAATAGTACCATTACAAGCAGAATGACAAAGTATGTTTTATTCATGACAGTCATGACATGACTTCATCTAAACTAAATTTCTAGACGGAATAGGTGAGTTGTTTCAAAGTACAGGGAAATTGACTGGCATAGTTGCTGCGTTTGACAAGTACCTCGAAAGCATCATGCGGAGGAAGCCAGGAACTGGATTTTATACACAACACGCAGGATGCATAGACCATAAGTGGAAATAATTTTATATCTATGATCCAGGCTGGATTTTCAGTAATAGTAAACTGTGTCATATCAGCAAAGGTTGGTTGACGATATTGAGATTAGGGTAGTCCGTTTGGACCCGGCTTTTAAGTAGTAGTGCATGATTAAGAAATGTGGTCCATGATACGTAGCGGAATCTTTAGTTTGTTGACATTTTTGGGGTAGATCAGAGCTAAACCGCATATCTAAAACATTACTCAGAGTTGATATCGACACGATATCGTAAGGTCGATGGCTAGTAAATAGAACAACGTTATCATATAAATGATACGATACGTGTTTCTAGCTTATCAAGGAAAGTACTCTGAAATAATATGACATTAAAACTTTTACAATGAATTTTAAATTTTAACAGTTGACTATTATGTTTATTTGTTTTCTCGTATTAACGAGCAACATGACGGCATACAAGTTAACTGTTTGCAAAACACGATGCAAGTCATAAAATTGATAAGCCATCATTTTATAGCTTCCATTGTTAATTATTATTTAGGTTCTATTAACCAATACACTATAAAAATAAATATGAATGCGATTGACAAATATACCCTGACACTACGTCTCATTCTGATCACAAATAAACAAGAAAATCAGCCATGGGTCTTATGCAGCTAGTCAAAGCCTGTCGTTCCTAATTTACATTTACCAGATGTCCTTTGTTGTAGCATAGAAGGACGAACGATACAAGTTTCGAATCAATAGTCTTGAAAAAGATTAAACAGGCAACATTTGCGTATAGCTGTCCTTGTTTTTTAGCTTCAATTTTATATTAGCTTGCATCATCAATCATGGCAGCATACTACGATGGTATTGCCAAATTTAACATTAATATATTACACTATTTATATGCATAGTACAAATATAAATAGTCCCCATTACTCATGTATCACCATTTAAAGTTTACTTTCATCTACGCATTATACCTGGGAGTGGATAGTTAGTGTTGACATTGTCGTCAATATGCAAACTAGTTATGTTTAAGCTCGCAATTATCCAATCATGAGTGAATGTCGGGGAACATTAAAAAGAAAACCCACAGGAAGTCGACTCTGTAATTCGTGGTAAATGAAAAACGTCCATAAAATGCAATATTATTCATAACACAGCTATAATGACCAGAAATGACGTTTTTCGTACATTTTTATGTTCTAGAAACTGCCTTCTGCACATCGGGGTGGAAAATATTTGGGAAGTCCCCGTACCGCAATGGTTCAGAAATGCATCAGGAGCCAGTCAACGTACATTGAACATTTATATGTAAAGGTGACAATTGGAAGTTTAACTTTACCTTATCACGTATCGTGGAAAAAGCGATGTGTGTGAATAGCGGTATTTCTTACGTTAAAATGCTTTATGGTGACAATCCGGTGGATCCTCAATAAGTGCATTTATTTGGCTTGTACATTTTTGCATGTAAAATTTGCAAGTGTAAAACCACTAAAAGTTAAATATTTTTCCATGAGAAATCGACTGACGTAAATTTGTGTGGTTTTTAGTGGACATCATTCCTGTCAAACTTACATTTCCTTCCGGTGAAGTCTGCAACGTATACGCATAGTGTATTTGACTACCTTGTTGTTTCGGACTTGAGTAATGCATTCAGTCTGAAAACTCATTACTTTGTTACTTACATTGTACTTGTACAAAATTGTACTACCAAATCTTTTATGAACAATTTTCCTTAGAATTCACGCAAACTAATTAAACGTTAAACGTCTTATTTACGTCTTTTTAAACCACAATTTGATTGTTCATGCTGTATGCCAGCTTTCCAACTTTGGAAAGGTTCATTTCAAGTCTAGTTGACGTATTAGACACTGTTAGCGTTTGATTGGACAGTCCATGCAAATGCCTAGCCATATGAAAAAATCATGCTTAGAATGCCATACGCTATATTGTTACAATGGTCTAATCCATCGGCAGGAATCATAACGATATGATTAGGTAAATAAATGATATCACGAAAACATGAATGATAAAACATAAACCTTATTTATTTGCACAATAAATTTTAAAAATAATTTATAACAATATCGTGACAATAAATTCTTAACAGAAATTACGGAGAAAATGAATCAAAGGATAAAATGGTTATAAAATTTATAGTTTCATTTCTTTGATTGTACCAACAAATGACTGATTTATAATCTCGTTGAAACCAATATAAGCTGCTACAAAATGCACTGTCGTTGGACAGGGAAAGGTATTAAAACCAAAAGAAACAATATTGTAAAATAGGGATTACCGTGTTTAATACACTGTCAACTGTACTTTTACTTTCTACTTAACAAAACGAAAATGATTATACTATAAATATTATTTTTCTTTTCAGCACATTTTGAAAGGGCACCTTTTACCTTTGTAGATAGTTGCACACAACAAACTTATTAACACCTATTACAAAAACCAAGTTGAAATTTGAGTTCCATCCACGAGTACTGACAAGATTATCTATATATTTTGTTCCTTATCATCCCATTCTAAGTATCATATCATTATCGTATCAGTAGTTCTAAGAGCGAATAACCACAAATTGATCTATATTTTTAGCACCTTATGTTCACGCAGTTTATATTCTCTGTATAGTACGTACTTAAAATTACATTAATTTTGCAATACATTTTGTACCAATTCGGTTGAAAAAGTTAAAAAATACCATTTCTTACGTTAGTTATAGATAGATTTTTGAAATATTACGTTCCATTCAGGTTCATTTGCATGTAGTACGTGTTTATGGTAAAAACCATCCTTTTTTTATGTCTCTATATTTTCATTTCTTCAGCTACATGATTTGGTCACCCAGTTCCGCATTGAAATTGAGTAAAATCGTATTTTTCAGTGTTAATAAAATTGCAATAGATTTAAAGTTAAAAACGGAAAAAAACAATGATTAAAAACTAGAATCGTTGCTAACAATGGCACGCAGTGTTTGTGTATAAGTAATCTTTCAGGACGTAATGTTGAACGTGTAATGCTAATAATAACGAACTCAATGAGAACGGACATCGAAAGCCAGGTAAGTTCAGGTATTTTTTATGCTTAATCACATCTACTCACTTTGTGGTTTCCCTAAAAAGTAGTTACAGTTACACGATTCCTGAGTTCGGATAGTTGGCTGATTTATTGACTAACAAGTGGTGCCTATACTTATCTAACGGCATATTAAAATCGTAAACCTTATGTTACGAGAATTACAATGTGGGCCCGGCAACACAGCAAAAGTTCCATTCTGATCCGATCCCAAATAATTTTCCATTCATATTGCTACTATACTAAACTTACTTCAATCAATCATACAATATTGCAAACAGCACTGATAACCTGAGGGTCTACTTCATACGTGCCTTTAGCCTAACTTACCAAACCATAATGGTTAAACAGGGACTAAGATATTTATTAGGTAATGGAACAAAGTAGAAAATGAATCATCATAATTTCTCTATACTCTTTTGGAAGCAACTTGTAATAAAAACTAATAAATGCATACATCGCAGACTGAGAAGGATATGTGGAACAAATCTATTTACCTAACGCTTCATCAAAAAGAACTTTTTTTAAATGCAACGAAATAATAATTAAATGCAAGCGTACCTTTGTTTAGATCCCATGATGCATCTATTTTATATGGGATAATGACAACCGACTATAGGTACATTTAACGTATTTTGCTTGTAATTATTAATGTTAAAATTGTATGCTTAGATGGAATCACGGAATATTGTTTAAAATAAAGTAAATTTGAACTTGGATCATAACCAGTTGTAGAACAGATAAGTGTTGTTCCAATAAATACATTGTATGATGAGAGAACAAGGTTCAGAAATTAGTGTTATGATTTCTCCAACAAAGAACGTAGAGCTCGAACCTACGGAGAAGCCCTTCGTCATTCAACAATTTCTAGAAAAATCTCTGCACCTTTCTTCAAAGCCTTAAAAGCAGTCTGATCCTTCAGTGTTGAGAGTAACTGCTCAGTGAGGAGTACTCTAATTCGAGTAGTATTTCCAGGTGAACAAACTGACAGCAGCAAACGTTCCACTGTCTGAGAATCTTGAGGACATTGACTAATGAAAAGTGAACTGAGGACGGAAGTAAATTCCATAATTGAAGGAGAAGAGAGACAGACCGGATGGAATATTGTATCTTGGTCCAATGTGGTTCCGCTTGTGCTACAAACTCCTGGTCCATTCATTGATCCGTTGCTCTCAGAGCTTGGTCCGATTTCAGTTTTGTATTCCTAAAAATAGAACATACTACATGTAAAAACAGACCCTAAACCCATTTTCTCGTGTACTATTTTAATGTATGTTAAAAATAAGACACTTACGTTGATAACTGTTATGTAGAAAGTGATTTTGTAATGCAATGCATTGTACAGACGAATTCCTTCCGCTAATCCACACATTTCCACCAACTCTTCTTTGCTTAGACGCATCAAATCCAAACCACTAAAGTCCCAAAGAGTTTTGGTCGATCCAAACCTATAGGAGGAGGTGTTCATAACAATATTAATGGTAAATTATATTAGTGGCTAGTACAGCTAGTACATTTGACAAGTTACAAATTCATACCTATTTCTAATCAGCCAACGACGAACAGATTCTGGCGAGAAATGTGCTGAGAATGAGCCACCCGTTTGTGTGCATGCTGGGGGTGTAGTGGCCTGACTACTGCTACCTGTAGTAGTGTTTCCATTCCCTGGATTTGAGTAGTTTTCAGGAGAATCTGCATTTGGATGATCAGATGAGTACAATGGTGAAAGCATAGCAGCATGAGTTGACTGAACTGTGGATGGTGGTGATTCCAGAGACTCTAGTGGAACCTGGTCAAAGTTTTTGCAATGCATTAAGTCAGAATACTTATATATTGACCTTTAGCTGATTAGATAAAACGCAGATGAACCTAAACAGAATAATATACGAATGGTTTAGTTAGGAAGCAGGAACTTACGTCACTGAACACAGTACACTCATACGATGGCTGTAATTTGGCTTGCTCAACTGGAGTCTTCTTCATTATCTTCTCTCGATCTTGCTTATGCTTTCTGTCAGCACCCTTTAGTTTGAAAACCTTAACTTGACACGCTGCAGCATGAAGTCTGATATTGTCAGGATGCGAGTATGTTTCTATCATCATTCTGAATGGGACACCTTTTGAAACATAATAATTAATACAAATTAGTCCATGTCCAGTCATACCTACTACTGTGCTCTTCAAGCATGTTAGTTTTTTAACCTTTTTCTCCACCATGTTTCTTTGGGGTGAACTCTGTGCTTATGCAGTTGATCTATGAAATTTGAAGACAATATATTAGTTCTGCTCTACATGGTTTTGGGAAAGTTCAAGCGAAAGCCATGCATTATAATTTCCGTTACCTTCACGTATAAGCCAACTTCCTTCAGAGGTTCCCACAAAAATTGAATCTGATTTGTGGGACTCTCATACCCCTGAGATTGATGAAGTAACGTCACTCCGTACGAAAGTGGAAGATCAACCTGAAAAAATGTTGTATATAAGATCAGTAAGCCATTTGTTGGGGCAACTTGAAATCTATGTTGTAAAGGGGTGTATTCGTGTAGTATAGCATCAATTTTCTTGTAGTAGCAATTTACCTGCAAAATACGATCATTTGGATGGCTATCTTCCCATAATGCAATCTGCTCTCGTTCCGAAAACTGTAGCCTTCGATCATGAAAACAAAGTCGTACAATGGATCTGAATACAACTCCACGGTATGCCGTTAGCTCACCAAGCTTCTTCAATTTTATTTCGTATGGTTGATTTTGATTAAGGTAAGTTAGCGTTTCTTCGTTGACTTTAGTTGCTGTAGATGTAGCTGCTGCAAGCACGTACTGAAATCTATACCAAGGAACATTAATAAAAGTCATATCAGTTGTACGTAATAAAAAGAGAAAGCAGGAATCGGTCATTATAAGTACTGTATTTAAATTCAGCATGTTCTCTACATTGACGTAATAAGAGTTGTACTTGGTGTCGTATTCCGATAGAATTAAAGCATTGCTTTGAGTTCTAGCATTACCTTCGCTCACAATCCAAGTGAATAGGATCTTGAGGATGATGATGACCAGCATTTCCAGACGAGTTTTGTGGACAAGATGATGAAGAGTGTGCTTCAAAATGAAAGTCACCAGGCAGTGAAACAGACGAGCCACCGTGTAAATGAGCTGCAGCTAGAGGGGTGAGGCCAGCTTCTTTAATGAACCCACTCCTGTAATTACATGAAATTGGACCCATGAGTATAATTCTTGACAATACTTTCATTGAGTCAACAGGGAAATATACCGAATCAATTTTAGTCTTTATTCCATGCTACAGTGATCAAACACGTTATGAACACTCAAGTCATATATATATATATTTGTGTCTCCATATTATTCAGAGACGGAAATGTTCGAAATAACTTCAGAACATCTACCACACTACGGCAATAAATTAAGGAAGTGACTAAATTCATTTACTTTCAGGTTAGCAACCCGCTCATTTTGCAGGAAAGAGAGAAGAAAGTTATGCTGAAAGTTTGGTGAAACTGTCTATCTGCATCAGTTACACAAATGATTACACGATAAATCTTGCAGAGTATTTTGTAAAATGAGTTCCTCAAGTGCTATATTGGGCAATCAACTCAGACAGCTAGCATTTTGTTGAAGTGCGTACGGAAATCCAAACGTCATTTTAACTGACTCTTTGGGGAAATTGAAAGGAATCTAATAACAATATTAATGGCAACACAACCGTTTGTGACTTACGGAACATTGGGGTTCGCTGCTTGTGGCGAAGAGTTGGTGCTGGCATTTCTGTTATTGTAAAGCGATGGGAGGGCAAGGAGCGCTTCAGACATATCATAGGAATTGTTTGACAAATCAGCCCCGAGTCCAGAAAGTGATCCATCAAAATCTGCAGCTAAACTTTCCGCATCTGCCCAAAGGCTTCCTGTAGCAATTTAGCAAAAACAAATTTAATGTAGAAACTAGAAAATATGAGTGTATCACATCCCTACATATCATTCACTCTGTTCCATTCAAGTTATTACTTTTACCTGAGTTTCTGGCATCACCACCCATCTCTTTGTTGTGCGGACCACTGTGCTCCCCTGCATTGTGTGAGCCTCCACGTCCTGTCACTGCTCCTGATTCCATTACCCCGTTCATCGCTCCAGCGTTCATGAAAGATGTGCCTCCACTGCTGGAAACAATTTTACGCTTTCTCGTCTTGCTGGCAGGGTTCTGAACTGGAGCCTGGCAAAAACTTTCTAGCTTATCAGAATTGTCTGACGCATTGTCGGAGCATGAGGACGGATCCTCCATCGGCGAAGTCATCATTGGTGGAACAGACCATGCTGGCGTCTTTGCCGGTCGAGGAGTCCTCACATCGGTTGTGGACATATTTCCTGTAGAACCAACATGATACGATGGCCAATACATAAAATCTGTTCACAAAACGCGATCTGCTTTAAATTCTTCTAAACCGTGGTTTATAAATTAGGGTTGAGCACACAATCAATTATAATTTAAAACTTGTTTTCAACCAAATGTCTCTTTCACACTTTCTTCAACAACTTGAATGGAATTGTGTTACATTTTAGACTTTAGACTGAAAGAATTTCGCATATGCGAATACAACAATGCGTAACTCAACGATATTGAGGACAACTTCACATGTACGAAAGACGCCAAGTCAAGGCTAAACGAAAATAACCAAAGACCGATCATCAATCTCACTATTTCATGCAGTTTACCTATCAAATTACTCGTTTATTGACAAGTTATTCTATTCAGGGGCTGGATGACTCTAAATTAAGCATGTGAGGTAGGATACTTGCGTATTCAGTCATGTGCATGAGCAGACATTTCATTAACAGCTTCATGATACAAACTTGGAAATGAGTTTAATACTTTGATGATACATATTCGATAGACGTATTATAGCATGACCGACTAGATAAATATAGTTGTAGAAGAAGCTACAACTTTATGCTCTATTTTCTATCTATATAGCATTCTCCAGGCTTTTTTGCCACATGCTGTTACAAAACTGCTGCAGCAAGCATTGAGATTACAAAATATCAGACAGCATTCATTCGTCTCATTTATGCATGAACATGAGCAACTGCTGCACTGTGATTTTTTTTCCATTCTCTGTAAACGTTCTCAAGTCAAAAGAAAAAGCTATTATTAAGTTGTTACATTAATAATTCCAATCCCACATGCTTCATGGTACGATACTCTCAAAAATTTAAATAAGTTATGCAAAATTCACGGTGTTAATTGCTAAGTTTGTTGTGCAAATGTCCGCCTGATGCTTTGCTCACATTGTTTCCAATATTAGCAAGAAGCAATTGCACTGCAAAACGAGAAAACACATCTTTTCTTCTGTCTTTGACAATGTGTGAGGAACTAAAACTGATAAATTATTTGCACCTTAAGTAGAACTGTAGCCAACCAGCAACTAAGACACGGGTAATATGTATAATATCCAGCCACGTACAAACTTTTTGCTTAAAAAGTGACATTTTGCATGGACTCAAACTGACTTGTTTATAATGTTATTTGGCTGTGTCGAAGATAAACATAGTCGATATCTCTGTTATATGCATATTGTACTTCACTCGACACGTTTCTATCCAGAAAATTGTCATTACAGCACATTTTGGTTAGATTGATGATTGTGCTGTAGCTTGAAAATTTGCTAGCTTTTGACGGTGAGCTACATAGACAGTATTCATCACCCACTGATACTGATGCATGCATACATAGTCACTTGGCATGGCACACATGCATATTCAATTAGGTACATTGTAGCAGAAACCAAAATAACAATCTTTGATGTTCAATTAGCCCTTGTAGATACTAGATACAAAAAGAGTAAGCTAAACACTGATAGAATTCGCCAAAAGTTTTTCTCATATTTGCAAGAAGGACAAAAAGTAATTGCCAGTTTTTACTAGTCTCTCCCCACCACCACTCCAGTACATTGGCTTCCCGTTTAGTGACAATCTTGATCATTTGTATTTACCAAGGACATGCATGTTTCACGGAATTTGCTACGTCAGCGACGATGGCATTTAGTGGGGCTTATCCATTAATTGAAATTGTAAAAAGTTAGTTTCCCTTGCGGCATACAGATACAAATTTGATTGTAGCATACAACATATACACTTTGTGCATTGCAATATTGATATTTTCTATACTGTTGCTGCCATGTTTATTCCAAAATACACATAATGGCTATGATGCATACTTGTATAGTATGAGTGTTTGATGAAAGGTATGAATTATTAGTCAAGAAAATGGAAATCAATTAAGTTCTTGAAAGAAGAAAAATACAATTGGTTCAGGTAGTGACAATTGGATTAGATATGAAATTGGTGTTTACCATTCACTTTATAAATTTTGCAGAAACATTTTATTTTGTGAGATTTTCTAGCAGTGGGGGATTTATCAACATGCATGGCTAAGCCACCCCACACATAATGGCTAATAACGACTTGCTACTTGTTGTAATAGCAGGAAATTCCCAGTTTTTTCTAGTAAAAGAAGGCACGCAATCAATTTTCGTTCCATCAACTCATCACAAAGTATTTTACAACTTGAGCTTTTGATTGTCATTTCCAGCTGAAACAAATTGCATGATGCCTGAATATGATGTGTTATTAATTAAATGCTGCAAATAAGATCGTGTTCCCAAAAAGCCCAAACATTTTTTTCTCGGCTAGACATCTTACGTCAAACTCAAAATGCAGCCTAGAGCTGGTATGCTGGTTTACTTTGTCGATAATTCAACAGTAATAAACCGTAGGTATGATAGTCAATTTGAACAATAAACCGCAACGAATACTTGGACATACATACTTTGGTGGCCAAATGAGTCATTCACAATTTTCTATGAATACCTACATGTGAGAGCAATATGGATTAAATATGCATAAACCATGTATCATTTCTTTTGTGTCATCGTCATCATAAAACATGAGCCATGATGTGATGGTACATAAGGCTTAAGTATGAAACATTATATTTCAAATCCTACATGACTACACAGAGAGCATACAGCACAGTTTTTGACGAAACTTGTCTAGACCGATGAAAAAGGCTAATATTTATATTGTGTATTTCTCATGGCTTTCCATCCTTTTCCTAGATTTACCCAAAACTTCATTTTTCAGAAAAGGTGGCTTTGTATTCCAACACATTCGCTCATTAACAACAACTTTTCCTTTGCTTCATTCGTTTGGTAACCTGCAACATACATACGTTGAATATGTACGTGCTTGTAAATTGTACCCAAAATGTAAAACGGTACATGCTACACAGAAAATTAAAAGGAATACAAATGTTGTTGAAGCTTGTCTCGTTTTTCAGAATTCAGGAACACTTATCAGTGACAAAAATAAATACAAACCCTCAAGCGGTACCAAAGTAGGTATGGGAATTCCATACTTTTTTCCATTGTTGAGTTTTCAAAGTGAGTAATGATCAAATCTATATTTAAACAATATTTGGACTTGACTAAGGAAAACCCTCAAAATTTTCTCAACAAACGAAGCATTTTTATAAAAAAAAACTACGCTAAGCATACAAATTATATGATTTTCCACGGGACAAGGGCTTACTATGGTAGGTGGACATACTGGCAAGGAGATATCCCACTCTATAGTCTTCCATCGTGCTTTGTAATTTGGGTTGTCCGAATAAAATTGAAGATTTGCAATGAGTGATATTTGCAATAACTTTTCAAAATCAATATTGCAATGGTTGTTGACAATTTTTCGCCTTCTTTGATTTGAATCTCTCGAGTAAATAAGATAAGAGGAAAGCCGACGAATAAAATATAAATTTCAATCTCGTATTAATAGAGGATGGCTTAAAGAATTTCCATCAAGTCCTTGGTTGCAGTATACGAATGTAATTTTTGGATTTTCTAGCGGTATGTCACGAAAGTTGACTTCCCATATCACCAAGCAAGTTGTAGCATAATTACAAGTACATAAATATCAAACAGTCATCAAAAAGTAGATCTCTTAACACACACACTCTTGTTGATTCAACTTAATGACGTTGTTGATGAAGTCTAAAGTTTAACACCATTCACCATCGTAAATATAAATGCACAGGCATCTATTTGTTGTTGTGCTCAGATCAGAACGGTTTTCCTTTTCTTCTTCGTCTTTTTCTTATCACCTCATTGTTTAATCAGGTTTCTTCCTCAGAAGCATTTACGTCAGCGTGTCATCCAATACAAATCAACAAAGTTGTTCTCTCTGACGTGATAGGAACGAAGATATTATGAGGGTAATATTCCTTTCAGATAGAGCTGCTCATCATATATTGCTTGCACGCATTCAAATAGTAGCTTGTGAGTTCACTTTTAAATGTTTATTCACGCTATGCCTTGACAGTTTTTCGTTTTGTTAAGTAAGAAGTAAAGTTACAGTAACGATGATTTAGTAGAATTTAACATCACGGAGATCCCAGTATATACAATTATTTGAAACAGTTACTCAACAAACATGCCTATTTGCATTGGAAGTTTTGATTTAAAAAAACTTGAATATATGGAATGTATAGTGCAAATGAATATTGCTTAAAGTCGGCGAGTGATTTCTTTCTATAATTGAACACTACTTTCACCCAAATAAAATTCAATCATTCCATGCTGACAAAGACATACAAGTGCTCTTCTCAACCTTCTCTAGCTCACCCTCACTGGCAGCCAAGCTTAGAAAAGCTTGACTGTTCTAATTGCCCCAAACACGACAAACATTGCTTGAAGTGAAAACAGAGCTTACTACATAATAATAATTACGATAAGAAGAAGGGATTTCAGAGGTCATATAATAACTATCACAGAAACATAATGAGACACTTGAAGTATACCTAATTAATTATTGCACTCTAAACTCTAACGAATTTCAGCCATGAATATCCCAACTGTGCGTTTCTTTATTACCAACCAATCACAACACGTATCACTTTTGCAACTTTTCAGATGCTGTTGGTGTCCCTTTCGAAAGCGAATAGTGGGAATGGAACTGAGCTTGACAAATTCTTGAAACTTTTTAGTCCACAATCGTGATTTAGCAAGCACCTTGATCCCTTCTCCAAAATACTGCCTGCAACTGTCTACTTTATTTTGATAAAGTTTTGGCTTCTGTTTAATTAAAAGTAGTCTGCTGCCGCCACTGCTACTGGTGAGGCTGGTATCTCTACGGCTGCCGACCATATTCCACCATTCTTTACGTAGGAATTAAATTCCCAGCTTCCATTAAAAAAGTAAGTTAGTGACGAACTCAAAACTCGTTTCGATTCCGTGTTTGAACTGAGTGTGTTTCAATACATTACCACATGAACGAAACACTGAAGAGAGGGAGGTACACGAAGGTGACTGTTTCTGCATGAAACTTGTCTCTCAAGCCAACGAGTGTCTTTACGACGATTACGTCCTCGACCAACTCTTATGCATGAATGCGGTCAAAGATCTCGATGGCCGCTGACTTTGTTCCAGATGATGATCCCTACACATATATATATATATGTTACTTATTAGTGTTCAACTGGCTGAGCTACAGTCAGCCGATGAACAAACAAGAAAACCTTTTTGTCGATGATACGGGAAAGGAGCTATCAAACATACACATACATAATGTTATGTTGAATGTGTAATTCTTTTTACAAGGGATGACTAAACAGCTTACTTACATTACATGTAAGCGTATGTATGACATGTATTATCTAAAGCACTTAATTTTCTGTTCATGAAGTTTATGTTTTGTATTATTGGAAAACAGTAAAAATGGAAGGAAAAATAACACAGCTATGAGGAGAGGACATTTAGCCAACCGCTGAGAAAACCCCCAAATCTGAGAAGCACGGAGCAATAATAATGACGATACTAATAATAAAATAACTATAACAGCGGATTGTTGCTGCCGCTTGCTCTCTCCTTCGGCTTTGGTTTTACTCTTCTGCTCTCTAGTTTGCCTACTACTTGACTACTGCAGCTGATGAGATACAAGTGGTAGGAGCTGTTGAATGAGAAGTAAGTGGTAGAGAGAACGGGAGAGAAAAAGAAGTGCTACTTGAATCAAAGAAACAAGTAAAATGGGCTAAATTTTCCAGATCCAACACTTCTTATTACTAACATATTTAGAATGATTATTATTATCCCCTTTATTGTTAAGGTCTATGTACACGCAAGCCAGGACTAGTAAAACTGATCAGGAACATCATGAGTACTGGTTCCTCTACTACTATAGGAGTAACACTTGTATTTGTGTACTTTTAATATGTATATATATTCACATCTGCTTAATCTGCCATTAGTAATACGCTTATATGCCATTACAGAATACGATGTATCCGTTTTGACTTACTTTCAACTTTAATAATAATACTTGCAGTTTGTACTTACCAACCAGAGCTTACACACATAGCCAGATATTAATTTTTAGCATAGCATCAGTCAAAGACAAGCCTTGGACTTTCCACTCGGACGAGGTTTACTACATTCAACATTACTTACTTACATTCATACACGAGTACATTTTACTTAAGCAGATAGCTATATAATGCACAGAGAAGCATACATTAACACTATCCTCTCTTCTCCATACCAAGTTTAGCCTAATGGTTGTTAAGAAAAAGGTTCACCTTACTTAAAGAAGGTAGTTGAATCGATAATGATACTATGATGGTTTAACTATTAAATCTTATCTTCAGTCTACTCTGCACTGGAAGAATACAGCGCATAACGCACAGAGCTCATGAAGATTACTTCCCTATAACGTGTTCAGCACATTGGATCATGTCATGTACCTAACATCTACTCTGTACCAAATTTATTCATGAGATGACAATGCTTCACAAAATTTAAAAATAATGGAAATATACTACTCCCCAAAGTCAATCATTATAACAAATCTACATGGATATCATCTTCGTTAAGCATGAGTCTAGTTCATTGCAATGTCTTATGGGAACCCGTATGCAAGTTACACAACGTTAAAGGACAAGACACAAAATATTTATATTTGTAAGCACATTAAAGTAATACACATAATTTGTAATGTAGAAATTAGTATTTTACTACCGTTCCATGATCATGATAGTATGCTTGCTTGTCTTCCTATCACACACGCCTTCTATACTTCAATGACAACAAAAGTCATGACGAGTGTTTTTCAACAAATTTCGAACCTGTCAATCAAAAATATACACCAGAAGCGGTTCAAAATCTCACTTGACAGACACTTTAGGAAACTATACATATATGCTCTCTTCAAAGTATTTGTTTTCTGCAGTAGGCTGCTGCAAAATGTTTTCACCAGCATATTGATTTCATATCATTGCTGTTGAAAATCCTTTCGTAAAGTATGTCTCAGGTACACAGTTATATTGTGTAGCTGAACATATTACAAAGGATATAAAGTTTATGAAGATCATGCAGTGCATATGAAACACGCTCGTTCAAACTGTTCGAAATATTTTGACTTGTTTGACAGTTTCATTCTTCAAAATGTTAGATTCAATTATTACATTCACGAGGACTCCCAAACTTATAATCATTTTTAGCAAGGATGATGATGCGCTCAGCAAAGATAACACTGCATCAGGAAAGGTAACCACTATGTTGGAAATATATTAAAACGAATCACTGAACAACAGTCAACTCCATAACCTCCAAGGTTATTATCGGTCAAAAAATAATGTAAATCTTCGCAACATTACCAAGGACGTTGGTGTGCATGGAAAACATTGATGTTAAAGTGACGGGCTCACATTTTCAAACTTGTAGGTTGGGTTAGATGGAACGCGACGAGTGATTGAGACATTGCTGCAGAAAATGTATCTATCCTTGCCTTCGCTCGCGTACTCACAGGCAGTCAGTGAGCAACTGAGAAAACTTTTCTCATGCACTTCAGAATTGGCAACTAAATTTTTATGAGTGGATGAAATACATAACGTGTAAAAGCATTTATATCAATATGATATGCATGCATGTATGTACATGTGTGCAATGAAATGCTGATCTAGTCGGTTGGATGAATAGACAGACGGGCACTGCAGAAAGCAAAGACCATTGAGTAGATCCTTCGGTCGCCTGCATCTCCCAACTAATATAGAAGCAGTGGAATCACATCATCAAAACAACAACCAGTGTAGATATCATTAGTTCCTCGTCATTTACAATTCATGCAGCACTTGTTGCGTATTTGCGAGTTCATGTTCAGGAGATTCACTCTCAGATGTATGGTGAGTTTAATGAAGATAACATCATACATAGTTACAAGTAATGGAACTTTACGTTCTGCCAGTGCTAAAGACATTTGTAGCACATCATCGTATTGTCTCTAAGATAATGCATGAGTACATCCCTCGGCAAATGATAACTGGACGCTACTTTAGCTCACACTTCTACTTTGCAACTTTGCACTTCATAATGAATTACTTTACTGGTGGCTATAGTTGGTAGTACTCGTGAATAATAATCCTTTTCCATGTACTGTCACTTGCTGCATTAAAGTTGTTATATTTCCCAAATTTTGTTAGTTTTCCATGAAATTGTATAGTGGCTAATAAGGGATGTGTTTCAATGGCTAGTTCACGGAAAGACTGCGTAAGACAAGTAAATATTTTAAGGAAAATCACAAGTTTCACAGCTTCCAATCTACAAATCTACGACTTCACTGATTTTCCACTAAAGCAATAACCCTTTTCCGAAAACTTCATGTTTGGAATGTTTACTGAACCTGATTAGGATCTGAGTATAGATTGACAGTGCAATTTCATAAGCCATTCACTGACATCTATATTTGCGTTTCTTTAAACCAGCCTTCGTTGTATCGGCATTCGGCAGCAATGTAATCTTAAATCTTAATCATCAACTATCCTTGTCAACGAGAAAGCTACTACACATCAAGGCATAACGTACCATTAATGAAAGATTTGCATGATTCTCCTAGTAGCTCTGTATCAATACCATCATCGTCCCCATCACCCTTACACTACTACTCGTATATTGAATGAAACATTTTGTGACGTAAAGAATAATTTACTCACTCAGTAGTGCATATAAATGATACATATGATAGAACAACGTGAAGAATAGGAACAACCAGCACACTTGTTATGCAGAATTGCTCTTACATGTCACACAAGTAAACCATCCTCCATTCAGTCAATTACGTAAGCAGCCGAATATAATCACAGTGTGCACTAAAACGCAACACAAAAATGTAATGGAGTAGATCCGATGACAACACTGAACACGAGCTACTCTTAATTTGCAAAAACGTCATTACATTTACATATTGCAATTATACATTTGTGCAAATCCACACAGTAGATACTAGGAAGATATTTTGAAACAGCTACATATGTAGTCTATGTTGTTTTGCTTTAGGATCTCATTATAGCAAAGCTGCTCATTAGGTCGTTGTCAAACTTAAACAAGCACTTCTTTTCTCAAAGAATGTGCTCTCGCATTGACAAGTTGTGATCAGTTAGTTATGCTCAATCTAACACAAATAGCCTTATTTTCTGTTCCAATTTTCAGTATATCAACAAAATCAACACTTTTTTGGTGTGTGTTCATTTCCAGTACACATACATCGTTAGCAATCTCAAAATAACCGTTTTAGAATATCAATTCACTTCACCCTTGTTATAATATGTACATACTACAGCGGGTTGATTTTATCATTGGTTAAGGATACCTCGTTACATCCATTAATTAAATGTACTTTCTAAATCATTGTATTATTAATAGGTACACTGTTGAATGTCAATGCTTGATTAGATATTTGTATCAGAGTGCCCCAGTTTCTCTCGTTTCTACTCCAGTGTCGATCAGCATTGGTTTTTTAACAATTAATGATAATGATGAAATGAATGTGCGAGTGTGACCGTTATTGAACAAGAAATTAACAGCTTTAAAAGTAGAATTTTGATTTGCTTTTACACTACATAATAATAAGTTGATAGTAGCAAATAATCCTCTTTCTGATTCTGATACAAGGTCAGATAAGGACATTCCAGAGAGACGACGTTAAGGACCAAGTAATTTCAATACCACGTCTAGTTTCATTTCACATAAAAGTAAGATTGGTTGCTTCCTTATTCTCCGCAGGACGTCATCAATGAAACTATTCACGAGAATTCGGTGAAAAGCAAGCGCAAAGGCAATCATCATATAGTCAGATGAGATCTTTCTCTGAAGGATTTCTGAAGGACGTACAACTGAACGAAGAGAACTTGGCTACAAGGGGTGCGTAGAGCATGTCGACGCATCATCAACCAAAACTATCAATGTAACCTTTCTCCCATCTGGTTTTCTTCCGCCGTTTCATATGTGACACTTATCTTTATTACCTGAGTGTCTTCTTCCAATGCTGACGTCAATCTACACCGTTACCACCGCTATTTCAGGGTGGACCAACTCTGCTGGCATCCTTTGGAAACGACTCTGTTTTCATTGCAAGGAAAGGAGGATGGGAATTAAGTGCCATTGAGGAATAAAAGAAAACAACCCAGCTTTAGGTACAAGAAAACTCGCTTTCATAATATTGTTCCAGCACATGTACCTCCGTAAATCAACAAATCGTCGCATTGTGTGATAATAATATTATTAATATTACAGTGCTTATCCTCCGATTGAATCCGTGTGGGCATTATTTAGAGGTACTTTTTGCAATCATAACATTAGTAGAACGTAATTCATGTGGATGCATCCTTTGTTTCTATAAAATCTATCGAAATTTCGCGAATTATTTTACGATATCACATGCTTTGTTCTAACACTTCTTCAACAGGAGCGAAATATGATTAAAATTACACACTGAAACAAAGATTTGGCCTGCCAATGGCGAACATCTTATTGTATAAAATCTGCTATAACTATAGTCTTGACATAAATTACACAAAATTTCTGCAAGAACTAAAGTACTAGACAGAAAATACAATGTCATAAAGGTTTTTGGTCTAACGAGTCAAAATTGCAAAGTTCTGGAACATTAAGAATTTTAATCCTAAGAGGAGAGTGGTTGACTAGACTCAAGCTATTATAACTTAACTTCCAACAGTGTCGTTATTCTTAGTGAAAGATTAAAATGTATGAATACTGCTTGGCAATTCGACCATTTAAATTCAATGACTTGCGAATAATGACAAACCACGCACACCTGTTAGCGACATACGTTATGCCGGAACGGAACCATGCTACTCCGAATCGCGTTTAATCGGCATATGATTAGAATGAAAAGGGGTTCAGGTTCAGTGTATGAATATACTCATACAGTTTGTATGATACAATACGTATGACGGAAATGGCAGTAGACATAAAATCTAATGACTTTTGAATTATTAATGTATCATTGAGGCAAACGATTCCATCGCCAGCTACTCAGTTGACTTTTAAACAGGACAAAAAATCATAAGCATGTCTAATTAAGTATTAAATTCTCGACTTCAAAATGCTGTTAATTTAAATAATTTACTTATTTTCGCACTAACACAATTGGCACTGAAACGATAACTTGCAGTGAAGGTTGCCCCTTCAAAATTTGTCTAAACGTTATTCATCGGTATGGTATGTTGAATACATTATTTCTGATGACGACAAGCTAGCATGACTCGCACTATAATGTGGTAAATTTTATGTACAGCTTCAATAGTAGAATTTTATGCTCCAGTATTTAGTTTAGTCACAACAGAACCGTTCAATAAATGTTACATTTTGTAGTTTATGCGTTCATCAAAAACTGATAAATGGTATAGCTGTACCGGACAATACACCAGTGTTTCCAAAGAATTAACACCAATTAAACAATTAATGCCTATGTAAATGATTCACAACTCTCGGCTATGGCGCTAATATTGATATTTTTTTTATAATTAACTCTAAGAAACTCTAGCAAACGTGCTATAAATATCTTCAATGAGCATTCAGTTTTCTGTAAAGGTATGCATTCTCATTTTATAATACTCTTACATGCAGGTAAGTAAAAGGCAATCATCACGAGCAATATTAATCAGCACAATGAGCTACATAATCCCACAAAGATGCCATATTGCCATAAGATGAAACAATTTGATGTCAAATGCTTTTTATGAGCCAGAAAAATCCTACAAAATCCTTCACGGGATGACTTTGTCTCTGTTTTCCTTCAGAAAGCCGTATCTTCTCCAGTGCAGCCAATGAGAGAGCTTACACTGAAAAACTCATTATATTCCATTTTCTACCAACCGTGCAAGTATGTGCATACTTTGTCTTGTGACTTTCTGGAAAAAGCTTATCTATATTACGATGCGTATAATGCATCTAAAACACAGTGGCGACAGATGAATATTAATAAACTTTATTCACGACGCTATTACATGTTATTACATATAATCCTAAATTGTATTATCAAGACATACATTATGGGAACATATATAAAATACAACAGTAAATTAACTGTCAACTGTTTCCTGCGTCTCTATATATTTATATTTTTCTATGTCTTATAACCACGCAGAGTGACGGAAGAGTCAGGTAATGTTTGGTGCACCGAATCTTTACGGGTTACACAGAGAATATGACATTTATATGTGTACTTTACTATAACTCCAACTATAACTGCTCTGTATCATAGCTCTGTTTCAGTGCTTTTGTAATGATAAATATAAAAAAGACTATCAACTATAAACATCAAACGTACAAAAATACAACTCACATGCCTATATGAGTTTATGAAGCATAAGATGAATTCAGTACATTCTAAAAAAGAGATTATGGATACGTATTTCTTGCATAGATTAGAAAATAGGCTTAAGGTGATCATAACATTTGATGCAACTGGGCAACTGAGCACATGATGCCTGCATGCCGATACGGGACAGAGCCAATCAAAATTCTGGACAAATAGACACACACACTTGATGTCTGAAAGCCCACACTCTCAGTCAGTCTCAAAAGATATGATATATTTTATGCGATGATGACTTAATGAGCTTCCATTGATATGTATGTATCTGATGTCGTGTCACAACGTAGTTTAAAACATTGATATAGCGCACCATTGGCAGTATCTGGGTTTCAGAATAATTTTTAAAAGTAATTATGAGAGTATGTGGCTTTACTTTCAATAGATATTAGACTAATCGTTTTTGTACAAGAGTTTTGATGCGTATTATTATTAAAATATGTTCAGCTAGCTATTTGGTATAGTGTGTATTCTACCAGGTGATCTTTAACCTCCCTGTGAATCTCTTTTATAAACAAAGCAGTTCAAAGAGCTTTTTCCAGTTTTCCAATCCCAACTGAGGCTAAGACACACATATATATGTACGTATGTATATTATTCCCAATTCTGAGTTTCATTAAAGTTGTTTTGAACAAACAAGGAAGTGCATGAAAACGGAAGCACTGACTTTAAAACTAATCGTTGCTACTTCAGTTTAAAGTTTTAACACTAAAGAATCAATCCGGCGAAGCTAATTCTTTCAGGAGGAATCTTTAGCTTCCAATCGACATGTTGATGTACTAACAAATGAACAAGGCGGAACTTTATATGAACTTGTCTCTAAGTACTGTAAAGTATCCTCTCCATTTTCTATCAATTACCATATCTCACGACATGTGCAAATTATTCAGAATGTTAATGTATGTATGAATTAGCATATCAAAATTATAAATAGACATGAAAGTCATGGGTCAAAAGTATTTTTGGACTTTGAAATAAATTGATATGCTTTCGATTCATATGACTCTTCGTCCATCCAAGTATAAAAACAGTTTAAGTATCAGGGCCCGTGGTGAAGTAAACTGTCATATTGTATAAAGTAAGCATTTAAGACACAAGGAAACTTTTCACTCGCTTTTTTATGGTAAACTTAAAGTGTTTGCATCATGTCAGTGATTTCATTGTCGGTAGATTTAATAATAATGAAAGTCAGAAGAGATAAGGTGAAAAGAATGAAAGCCTCCAAAATACAAATACAATACAAAATTCTAAGCTAATTAATGAGAAACAGAGATCTTCTTTATATGAAATCCTAGTTGCGCAGATAGATCTTCATTTTATGCTAAATTACAGCCTTCAACCTTTAATCCGTTCAGCAAAGAAATATTTTTACCACCATCAGAACGATTATGCTAGGAAGCTTAATTTCTGAACACTTGTAGAACAGTATCATTTTTGTCTTGATGATGGATGTCATTCATTCATTCATAGTAAATGAAAGCAATCAGAGTATCCGTTTGTACAATAGTTGGAAAACTTGGATGTTAGACAACTACTAAATCATACGCATAAATACGTGCAATAGTACTTCTGTACAGATTTTTATTTCAACCCTTATAAACTTTGATTCCCAAGAAATGCTGTACTTTTATTTGCGCGTGTATTACAATACAAGTTAGAACCCGAAGAAACTGGAGGACTTTGCTCATTTGTAATTCGTAGGCATCGGCAATTTGAAACGTTAGCATTAATACGAGAAAATATTCAAAAGAGGAAACCCTTTTTCTTTAAATTTTATTAATTATTAGCGAAAATAATTATACGTCAATTTAAAGCATTCTCAACGAACGATGCATTTTTGAAGTTAATGCGTTATCATCATTATCATACAATGTAAAGCCTTTTAAGTATATTATAGTCAACCACAACAGTGACAGTACAGTAGAACGATAGAGTAATCAATGTATGCAGTCTTTTATCAATCTTACGGGGCATGAATGCAAATTAACATCGAAACACCAATTTATGCAGAGAAAAAATGGCTCTGGCTCTAGCGTGTGTCGACTTAAGCGATAAATATATAGACAATTTATTCATTATATCGAACTATAGACTTTGGAATGCATGCATTTTCATTCCATATAAAACTTTAGCACATACACCCATGTATCTACATTTTACACATGAAAGAACTTCAACAAATTCAATCAAACATATGCAAAATGTATCAAATAATGCATGTAGAGAAGGTGCTAAATCACCTTCAGTTTAAAGAATTAAGAAAAAGTTTAGTTTAGTTGATAATAGTGGAGGTATCTGCATGTTATCATTCTTTAACTTGACATCTTTTGTTTAAAAGTTTTTGCTTAAATTACGCTTACAAATAATAAAAATGACAACTCAGCTTAACCCAAGTAAATTTGTATACGAGTTCCAAAAAGTCAGAGTTTGAGCAGAAATTCTTTTTGGAAACTTCTCTCATGTTTTAAAAAGTAAAGCATATGAAGATAGACAGACAGACGGATGTAGTGCAACACATAAAAACATTCCCCGGTACAAGAAGCCGAATGATAACGGATATGATATACATATATATGCATACGTTATACAATAAAGTTGTTTTATGTATCTGTTGTATAAGGCAAACAAGTTGGTTGGGATCATCGACAGAAGTTGACATAAAGAATGTACTCAAACCAGATATAACCAGAAATATCTGGTGTATAATGGCATGACCTATAATGGGTGGTAGATTGATACAAGAACAGCCAAGTTGTGTTTTCACTTTGGCTCTTGATTCATATAGTAAACGAAGAGTTCGGGGATGTGTGATGAAGTCAAAGAAAACCTGAATGTACTATAAAGCCATCATCATCCTACCATTCCTACCACCGTTTTTAAGCATGGCCATTAGGAATTGAACAACTCTTCATTTCGCTACAGACATACTTGTAGCTATCAAATGTTGTACTTTATACTTGGATGTTGGAAAACGTGTACAAAGTAAAAAAGAATGAATAAACAAGATTTGGGAGCTTTTACGCAGGCTGGTGTAAAGTAAGAAAAACATCGTTTCCACTAATGTGCTTTGGTAAACTCATAATAAATGCTTCAGTAGTCAATTTTCTTCAACTTGACCACCGCCAATGCAAACAAATTAAATGGTTTCAAGTGTTTTATAACAATCAATTATAACGAGCATAAGTATTGACTACTACAGACCATGAACATTTTGGGAATTTACTTCGAGTTCTTACGATCAGTGGTATATGAATGTAAATATGTATGTATATATGATATGACCAAGGAGTGATTGTAGGTTGGATAAATGTAAGAGAAACGACGATTGCTCTTATTAAGTCAGCATTAAGCCTGGAAACAACTGTCCCTTGATGAACCTATCATTTTATTGCAATACCCGTCCAAACTCCAGTAAAAATCTATGAAAGAACTGATGCAATCTTTTATAAATGACTTTACTTGTAAAATTACAGGAAATTTGAGTTTTGATGATACATTGTGCAATTATTTACAAGTCTATGTTACATATTCAAATTTTCTTTGATTTCACGACTGGAAGAATGATAGTTGCTAAATTACTGTAGATAATTGAAATGTGAGATTCGCACTTCAAAGCCCAAATTTGTGCATCATACAATGCACATTAATATGCAAGTATTGCTGATATGATTTCAAATATTCTTTACTGATTAAATAAGCGTAATTACGAAACACCACAAACTTAAACTAGCTGTCTGCAAACTGCAAATGCATGACTGACATAATGATATAAAGCCTGAGCTGCATACTTTCACCTACTCAATTAAACCAAAATGAGGTGAGCAAGGAAATACAAGAATAATTGAAGAAGCACCTTGAAACAAACCCACAGAATAATTTGCTTTCACTGTGGAATTCTTTTCTAATGAATGATTTAATGTATTCGAGATAGTCATTACATTTTGCCAAATGGCTTAGACACTCCATGCTCCGTGGCTTCATTTGTACATCATCATTTTAATCGACTGTGACAATTTTTAGTACAAACATGTTTAATTTTGTGGACATCTCTGCCTCTACCATTTCGTATTTTGGTCTTACGATGGACTATTAACTCAGTACTGACTTCCCTAAGTCCCAAATTTCCTCAAATATAAACCATATTTGTGTTAGACCCGAATGTATTTCATTGTTGTATCTTTAAACTACCGCGATTTGATATGATGTAAAAGTAATAAGTTTTAGCTTACCTGGTTTGCTGAGTACTTGAAGCATCAGTTGAAGAAGAAAGGATATTTCTAAGTTAATGCCAACACTTGCTGGGAGGGTTGTTGCCTTCATTCACGTTGAGTTTCCTCCCCAATTCACCAGTTTCGAACAAATGAATAAAAACTATTTTGGTATGGCTGAATCGAATAGGTGATCCAGCACGTATTTGCGATTTTGTGTGATGAACAAAACGAACGAAAACGAAATGATAAAACTAATTAAACCAACACTAATTCACGGAAGCTCTACTCCTTTCTATCCTATCCAACACACGATGCATTATTGGTTTAAATTATAAAATGTTTCGTTCTTTTTGCCGTTCTCATCATTTCACATCTAAGGTATTATTGAGGATGATGTGAAGCTCCTTTTATTTTGCTTTCACCTCAACATGGGAATGAGCAGAAACTTCATCAGCGTGATTGCTGATTATATTTCTCCATCCCTGTCCATCTGAGATGCAAAACGAGAAGAGAAGAAATGTCTCTCAAAATCAAGTAGAGCATTCAATGGATGTTTCATTTACTTCCACAGAAGCCCAGTCAATCTAAAGTAAAAAGCATTCAAAAATTAAAAACCAGGAATGACTTTGGGCTACAAAAGCACTGATATCATTTGCGGAGATATGAAACCTGTTGATTGAAAATTTATAAGGCATGTTTTAAGAAGAGGTTTCTCCACAAAACTAAGGAGTAGATTTGTTTTATTAGAACAATGTTGCATTATACAACTCCAGATTTATTTTCAGATCACTTCATACTAGTTATCTTGAAAATGGTAATTAAGTAAGTACACATGAAAAACTGTTATGTTCAGCAACTTACTGACAGCATGCTCATGACAAATTGATACGTTTTTAGTTTCAAACTTGTAAAAGCACTCATGGGCGGCAATTGCTTTGTATTGTGAAGGATGGCATTCAATGAGGTACAATAAAATTGTTGTTACATTCGTTTACTTCCGCAGAAGAGTTTGAATTTTGAATAAGGTTGAGCTTGAGCTTTTTTGTCAGCTACATAATTTTATCGATGGAACTAGGACGTACAAAAATATATTTAGCAATACGCAACTATTAAGAAATATGTGTAAGAAAAGTTATGAATTTATCATTTCAAATATACACTGTCAGATAAGAACAGGTGCTTGAGCTTATCTTTATGTTCAAAGCACGTTTCATCTGAGATCATATGATAGCTTTCATAGAGATCAACAAAAAGTTCGTCTTGCGCATTGCCACGTTGTTTTATGGTTCTCTCCTCGTGTACAGAATACAGAGGTATGCATATATAGAACAACTAAAAATTGTGTTCATGATGATGTGTTTGGATGGTATTTCCTACGACCATGCACAAAGAAAAAATTAACCACTCCAACGGATGCGATCGTTAAAGTATGCAAAGCAAAGTTAAATCAGGAAATAATCATTAGCATCGTTGGTCTCGAGTTAGCGAATTAAGTTATTTAATGCAATACTTGATATATAAACTGCTGCAATTACGGATTTTTGTGTGGAGGCGACGGGTAAATAATATTTCGAAGTTTTAATCTGTTATCAGGATGTCTAAAACCCATTTTTTTAAAGCAATAACGCCATAATTAGCTGGACAATAGCATTTCTTGGCCAAAAATGAGTTGCAAAATTGGAATTTAAAAAAATGACAAGTAGGCTCCAAGAGCACAGAAATTGCACAAAAATTGAAGGTCGACAAGCAAAATGAAATTTCTTGACTGGGGAATCAATGCTTGTTCATCCAGATTTAGTAAACCACTAATATGTAAATACATTCAATATTTTACAAGACGTAACAATGCACTTAAACAATCTCACTTTGTTCTCATGATCTCAGGCTACCACCGCTTTGCACATATTTCCATCCCATGAAACCTCCATGCCACCATAAGAAAGGCCTTTCATGAACTAAATATCCTTACCTACTGACTAGAATACATACAAAAGTCCATAATACGTGGAAAAAAATAAATAGTCACAGTTTTTATTAGGAAATTAGCAAGGTCTTTCTTAATACAATAGGTCTGATAAGTTCCCTAGTTACAATTTAAATTGGGACTTGCTCCCAAAAACGGGGCTGCAATTGCTGTAAAACTGAAGGAAATCAAAAGTTTTTTTTAGCAAATCTGTTAGTTTCGAAAAAGAAATAACTTCCTACTCCAAAATTCAATTATCAATACTTAGCTGACCTGTTAAGTCCGATTGATCTTGGAAATTAGAATGTTTAATCGGGTAGTTGTATATCCGTGTTTCATTTTCCATTGTAATTGTTGGAGTAACGTTGGAGTTTCCATTTTTAACACTAAACTCAAGTTTTAAGATTACAAGATAAGCTTTTGCTCGTCTCATGAACTATTTATTTGGTTGTATGCAAATATAGTGAGCGCAGACTTCGCATGATTGAATATATAAATTCGGAGTTTAATGCAAACGTCTTGATAACAAACATGATGCTGCAAGCCATTTCTTACAGAGCTGCAAGCATTTTTTATTGAGGTTTGTAAATCAGTATGGCTTGTAATTTATATATTGACAGTAATGAGACATTCAATAATATTTTCATTCATTTCCATTGCTCATTAAACAATTTCATAGCTACATATTTATTTGAAAACTACTAATACATGAAATTTGAACATTCATTTTTCCCGTTACAAATTTTTAAAGATTTCTACATTTAATGCACCATGGTTACCGGACGCTCTTTCCCTTAGGTACCAATAAAATCCAACTGTCTTAAATGTTGTAATTTTGGAATATTAGCATGGATAATGGACTCCAGTTAAGAGCTCAAGGCGCAAGATTTGGGGCACTTTTAACATCAAAATTTTATTTTTTATTTTTTAACGATTGCAATCGATACTTTATTAACTTTACTACATATGCAGTAATGACAACAACATAGTGCGACGCGTAGAAGACGTCATAAAATGAAGCCTAATCATGTAACGCTGTTTTTCACAGCAGAAAAGTAAATGTTACTTTCAGTTCATACTCCTCATTGCATCTATATATATTCTCGAATATTATCAACCACATAAGGTTTAGAATGGAATGATACAGTACGGGTACTGTACGGGTGAGTGTATTTACTCGCCACACAGCTACTATGCTACGACTACCTTCAATGCTCTGCACATCTATGCCACTACAGTGTACAATCTTTTCTTTTCCCAAATAGCATCCACATTACATTTCGGGTTTCAGTATGCAAGCAACGATTGACTATTGTGTTTTCGTTGGCAACCATTGAGTGATCAGTTTTAGAGGGGAGAAACTTTCGAATTGGGATTTGTTTGAATTTTCAAATTTTACTGGTAATACCATGACTATTTAATATAATTAATGTGCGGTCAAATTTATCATAATATTATCAGTAAAGTTTAGTTTGTCAACGTCTTCCCAAATCTTCTTCGTGCTCAATCCGTTAATTTGAGTGTAACGTAAGTTCCCAATCAAGATTTAATTAAATCCTTTTAAAGTATTGTGTCAGCTGATTGCTATGATTTATGGTTATTTTACTCGGAAAACCATATTTAGATAGTAAATATTCACATATGTATAACCAAAATTAAAAATAGGATTAACTAAGGATCTTTCCGTGCTATGGGTATATGGGTCCTGAAACCAGCCAGACTAATGAAGTTCGTTAGTTATAGGTAGGATCGATAACAAAAAAAAATACGCAAGTATTATGGTTGGTACATAAGGCAAGTCTAAAGGTTAAAAATCCTAATTACTGGTTACTGCTGACTAAAACTGTCAAATTTTACTGTCTTCAAATACATACATACATTAAAGGATGGTTAATAGCAATGCAAGTTAAAATTAGGTTAGGTTAGTAGTTAAAACCATTCAGTATTTTCTATACCAACTAACTAAATCCCATGATAGGTCAAGGCTTCACATTCAACGAAAGACTTCAATAATCGACGTTATCTCATTGGATGAGTTAATGTGTTTACAGGCGCAGTCTCCCGCTAATGGATTTGAATATGAAACATATGACTGCCTCCGTTACGCGCGAGTAGTCGCACATAGCGAAACCATAACATAATTGAATTACGTTTCGAAAGGCGGAAGTGTGAAGGTTACCTTTGGGGCTGGCAATATGCCAAATAACTATAATTGTCGCAGGTACTACGAAATTCAGTACCAGGTTAAATTTTAAGCACGTACGTTTAGTAAACATCAGTCATGCATTTAAGTAATGATTAAATATTTTAGATACAGCGATTTATTGACCATTTTGCCACCGCGTACGGTCATGTATTACATACTTTAATTACGAGTCAGCAGACTTGTTTCAGATCATCGGTGTACATAAATGTGGGCAGTACACCAAAACTGGGCTTGGCGTATTAACAGAGCTATTTATGTGCTTAGACGTACTCGATCCAACATTATAGGATAGGATAACAGCATTATCTGTTGTCAGATTGTCGTCGTGTTTACGTATACTTTTTGTCTAGCAAGCAGGGAGTTGTATTCAAGACGGAGAGTGCAGCTGCGTCGAAGAGTGTGAGTTCCACAAATGAAATAACCTTTCATAACCTTAAAATAACCTAACTCTGAAACGAGTCGCATAAAGTTAATACTTAAACCATAAGACGTAAACATAAATACAGTAACTCGAAGATAATTAAAACTATCGGTATTTTATATCAAATTTTATTCACGTCGGTGGTTTAAGTTAATTTAATAATCATCAAATAAAATTGAATGTGATTATTATTGTTCAAATGATTGTGCGCAGTTAACTCTGGGTAACTACAACCATGTTTTCTACCTGTACTCTGTACAGCTGACTGTGGCAGTCAGACTGCCCATCTCTGGTTCAGCTAATTTGTGCGAATGACTGCTATAAATTAATTTATCGGCAAGGATCGGCTAAATTATCAATAACTTGTATAAAATTGAAACCCACAATATTTATTTGAAATGAATTGGGTTTTACTCGTATTGAAACCTACAGATATTCATAAGTTTTTTAAATGGTTTCCAAATTAACTCCAAGGGGGGTATGAATTTGGGTTGCCAGGGTTACAAAACTTGTCGTGTAGTATTTAATGTTATAGCAATAATACGATGAATGACGAAATTTAGTCGTTATGATTCCTAGACTTTAAGCAAACATGTTTGTTGCTTATTTGTAGCAAGTTTTCCAGTCAGCTTGTAATTTGACTAAAATGAAGCCAAAGGGCAGAAGGGAGGAATCTGACCCTGCTTGGAGCCGCAGCTTGTCAAAGTCAAAAAAGGTTTGTCTCATATTCCATAAACATTGCAAAGTTTTATTTGTTTGAGTTAATAATTATTTTGAATTATAAATTAGCAAATGAGCTCCAGAGCTGCTACGCGACGGCTATGGAAACTTGTTATGAAGAAAAAAGCAGAGAACTGCAAATCAAAAGGTACATTATGTCCATAATTTTTGTTATGAATTTTCACAAGTATTCCCAGGACAACGTCGAATGTGTTTCTAAAGTTAGTTATGTTGTGCTTAATACTGTTTAATAGGTGAGCCCACTTGTGTTACTCGCACCGTTGAATTGTCAGGAACAGAAAATGTAGGCAAGGAAAGTAGTAAGCTGCTTTTCATTTTAGCCCTGGGACTGACACCAAAGATTGATAAGAGTAAGTTTAGAAAACATCCTGTATCAAATCAGGTCATTTCTGAAGTAATCAAGATTTTTAACGTGAGCTGTGCACCATTTTCAAGTTTCCAATACCTGTCCTGTTGTCCAAATTGAGAAACTGGATCCTAACGTAGAGGCAGAGGTATGAGATGATTTAATCCTCAAATCGGATGATCCGTGATCCTTGATGATCCTTCGTGAATCCCTGAACTGAACTCGACTGAAATAAATTTTTTCTCATTTAACAGGCTAAATCTAGAACCAGAGACGTAATATTCCGAATTTTTAGACAGCGAAAGGTTGAACAGTTACTAGATCGTATTGATAAGCCGCCTCCTGCCGTTACGGTTACACAAGCTGTACAAGATCAACCCAAACTGAGTGTGGAAGTAGTAAGTTTGATATCCTCAGACGATGAGGCAAGTAGTGAGGATGAGCCAGCGGCGAGGATGGCTACCGCAATTAGGAATGATCATGTCACCCGTCCACGTGTTAATGGTTCGCTATCATCAGTTAGTAATTCCCGTACATATCCCATGGCTTCTACAACATCCCCAGTTCGGAAACCTGTTTTTAAACCCCATAATCAAAATAATCAAGATAGTGGAATTTTTCGAAATTGGAAGCCAGAATCTATGACAAGTTTAATGAACATGAATAAGAAAGCTGGAAGCCCTGCTCCCTCAAACTCCAACATAGTTAAAGAATCAATGTTTTTAACATCCCTTAAGTCAGTGCCGAAAAATTCAACATTAACGATTAACAATTTTACTACTAAAGGTAATTCGAAATAACCTTGGACTCCACGCAGAAGAAAAGTCTGTAAGTACACGTATTTGTTTTTCTATGATTTACAGCTACCAGCCGTAAGACTCAGGTGAACGGAGTAGTGACAGAAACGTCTTCTTCAGTAGCTCCAGATTTTGTATTACCGGAAAAACAACCAATTATAACCATTGACTGACAGTGCAAAAAAGTTAAGATAAGTTAAGTTTTCGTAAGAGTTAAGCTAATCGAGAACAGTACCTCAGTTCAGAACGTTTATGTGTATTATTATCGTGGAAGTGTGGAACACTGGGTCGTTACCCTTTCTTATCATAATCGTGGCTTTTTGGTTACGTTCAAGTTAAATATATTATATGTAGGATTTGATAATCAAGGAGTTGTGATATTACCATTTTTGTACGAATAGGATAAACCTTGCAGTTAAAGTCAATTAATAGATTTAAGGGTCGATACGTTGTGTTGTAGGTAAGTTTAAAATCGGTACAATTTTTAAGAAGGTCTACGTATTAAATATGAGCAAATACTTTATTTTTGAAATAATATGTAGCCTACAACAGTTTGTTTGTTGACATGATATTCATATTACTCTCATTTTTATTTAACGTTTGATTTGATCGGTTATTTATATGCTGTAAAACGGCACACGTAGTATGAATCTGAGAAATTATTTACCTAACTTATGGCTATTACAAGCGTTTGATTGAATTATAAAAGGTCGACGACAGCAATCATGAAGTGTTGACTACAATTTACCTGTTGTGAATTGTTACATGCGACGAACTGGATGGTCTAGCCGGATTAAATAATTTTTATTCCGCATAAGTAGTTAGGATACCACCTTCAAATCGTTCAAGGATCTCGTTCGTGTTAAATAAATCATGTGTATTCCCTGCAATGTTAGAATTTAAATCCATTTGCACACCATTTACCGATTATCTGATACAATACAACAAAGAAGAATCCGTGTTATTTCTTTCGACTGCAGTCTTGTTTCATAATATTGAATTATGTCTTTGACAACATTATAATTCGGTGTTGTGTTCATCCGCTTTTATGATTTATTATTTTTATTTTAAATCATAAAAGAAATTATTGTTTGTAACAGGATGAGAAGGTTGAAGGTTTTTCTATGACTGTTAATTGGTATATATTAAAAAATAATAAGACAAGTGACAACAGTATGTATTTAAAAATGTTACGAGTAAAATTTGCAAGATAATGTACATTAAATATATGTGTTATGTCGTAATTATTTCGTAATTCAACAAAGAATCGAGATCGCTATCTTTTGCAACACGCTTTTGCATTTCCCGGATATACTAAACGTGCTTCAGTCTGCCTACATCCATCGCGGTTGGTGAGACCGTTATGAGACTTTCACAATCCTCACTTTCACTGTACTGGTAATATTTTTTTCGCTTGAAAGCTGTAATATTCTTAAAAAATTTGTTGTAGAGTAGGGTTATGACAAATCCAGGCTGTAAGCATTGCAAATCGAGAGTAAATTATTTTGCATTTTACTTAAAATAAAAGTAAATTTGAAGGTTCGTGGATTGTAGACGCTTGCAAGACTTACGATAAACAGATAAGGAAATCCCAGGGATAAAGTTTTCATAAGTAGCCACACGGTTGTCTTTTTCCCTTCACCATCGTGCTCTATAATGAATTTCAGACCGAATTTCCTTACTAGCTTTCGAGTTCCTTGGCCATAATAAATAGGGTTTCTGGGCAAAATTTGAATCATTTTCATAAACTTTCTTCAGAATTCATTGCTTGGCGAGTTAAGTTATACATTCAATCAGATGGGGTAAAATGATGGATTTCACTTACTCCCAGTAGAAGGATTCCCATTGTCGATACCTGCCAAACACTGGCGTTATGGAGTAAGTTGGCGTGCAAGTTTCTTTCCAATCAAAATCGCAATCCCAGTGAACAGTTATTCGAAATATTTGTCCCTGTAATAAATTATTTGAGCATTATTATAATCTTCATCACGTTGAAAACATAAAATGAACGAATTGTCAGTTTATACTACCGTTGAGGCAACATTTGCATATGAAATGAATCCAGCGTACAACACTAAATCATGAATGGTAAACCAGGGGCAACTTGGGTTATTTACAGGATGATAGGTACACTGAGGAATGCTGCCACCCGGATCTTGCAATCCAAAATACTTCTCCCCGCACATTGGAAAATCGGATGATGTCTTTAGTAGGACTATCAGATTTTTTGAGTATTCTAAAACATGTCCATCTGTGGAATTACTGTAATATAATTTGCGTTTATTAGTCAATTCTATAAAATTTCAAGTGTTTAGTTTGAGTACAATAAATAGGAAAAAATAAAATTAACTACCCGTAAGGTTTTCCAGGTGATACAGGAAGTAGGGGACACCAGCCTGATACCTCACAAGTCGTAGTTCCCGGATCGCCCCAAGGAATATCATAACTGCAATAAATAAAGATTGAACATTATACTAAATCAACTGTATGTTTCTCGGTGTTGTTTGCTTTAATTGAAATTTGGGATTGCTTACAATTTTAATGTGTCTTGTGTATTATGGACACATTCGCCAGTCTGAACACCACTTACAGATTGGGATCCTTTCGCGCATTTGGTATAAGTATAATTCTTTGTAAGATATTCCTCCTCGCTAATTGTGCATATACTGTTGGGAACGTTAGGGCTCTAAAAGATATATAATTTGCAATGTTTAGTCAGTTTATCCTGGTGTAAAATGGAAAACACAAAATTTAATAATAATTTCTTTGTAGAGTCGGATCCAACCTCTGCACAATTAGATTGAGTTTGATTAGGAGTCACTACAATATGACTAACAACGGTGAAGCCATCTGAAGACCTTTCAATAACATCAGATGCACTCCAAAATGATTGGTATACGTTTGGATACTTTTTCACAAGTTTTAAAGCCTCCTCTGGCATGAAAAAGCCTCCAAATGATTGAAACGTTGTCACTCCACGAACTGGACATCTCTGCTGGTGGGCCTGATGATATACGATAGCGTATCTAGAAGATATCGTATGATATAGAATCACACCAAGAAACTAATTCGGAAATGTTCAATAAGTATTGAAATAGTAAAATAGTATAATAGTGCGCATTTTCAGTACTGAAAACATTGCATATACATTGGTTAAACAGTATGAAAAGTTTTTTGAACTATTAGAATATAGAGTATATTATGGCTATAATTTTAATTAACTTACAAGGCAAATAAGACAAGAATAACAGCTAGTTGCAATAAATAACAGAGTTGTAGCTTAGCGTTGTCCGCCTGAAGAAGCCGCGGAGTGGTGTAAGTTCGAAAAAAATTTGGTATCATGGCTTGCATGTTAATATGTGTCCTAATCTATTCCTCAGCCGGTAACACAAATCTGATTTATCATTAATATTTATAAAAAACATTCAAACTTAGAGAATGGACGCACCCAATACTAATGATGTGAAATAACACTTTTTAGATGAATTAAATTCATCGGACTTTAAAAAAAATTATAGATGGCTTGTTCAAAGTTGGGCACACTGTGCTGTATATATATTCAGATGCGAATACGATAACTCATGTGTGATCATGATTCACACACCTACACAAAAATTAAGTTTTTAACTCTAACACAAGCAAGTTACTTGAAATGATAAGGTAATTGCGAGCACAAGGATAACGATACAAGTTGTAGGAAGTTAAACTTGTGTCGTGCAAGCTGTGAGTCAACTGAATAATGGAAAGAATTTACGAGCAAACCGTTATCATCAACAGTCTGCATTGTAGAGTGACTTTCATAATAATAATAACTTTAATCGTCAAACAACGTACGCCGCACTCGTGTGTGGTAGTGTGACTATGATCATGCCATTCTGTAAAATAATTAAATGATCAGGTTCCAGAATATCAGGCATTCACCAACATTGTGATGTCAGTAAGGGTGATTATAATATAATACATATGCTTTCAGTATATGCATGAATAATAGATAACAGATAACTACTCACCTACTATGATACATGAAAGATACACGGTTGGTTCTCATATGAGATGATTTGGTGAGGTGATTTCATTCAACATAATACGATGCAAGATAAGATAACATGTGTTCTTCATCAATGTCACCCTTGTACACCTTAACATTTTCGGCAACCACGGTCAGGTGGAAAAAAGTTACTGGGTGGTAGTGGCTGAGACTGGAAAAGCTAAAGTTAACATTATAAACACTTACAAGTATTAGTCTATCTGTATATACTTTTTCGCACCTTACACTTAATCTAACATGCATTTATTAGAAGTTACACACGAATGCTATATACCTCCAAGAACGAAAACTTAATTTGTTCTTTCCGTTGCAGTGATTTGACAAATTTACAAGTGTAAGAAAACATTGCTGAATTAAGAATCTTTCCCGACGTTATATATAATGAATGATATGAATTAAGTCATATTCACATTCTATTTACTGACTCCTTCCTACACCTATGGATGCGTGATTCCATCAGGCACAAAAGGCCTGATCACTCTTGCTTGTACATATTTTAAAATGTCAAACACATTTAAAGTTAAAGAATATATGTCATCGTCAAGATCTTCTTATAAATGTGAGGTTCCAAATGGGGGTTGCCTAAAAAAATTCCTTTATAACACTAACAGGATGAACAATTTCTGTACAAACATTCTCGTTTCATTGCATCAACCATGTGCTTTGCTCACACAGACCGGGTCTAGTGTCTAGTACAGCCACTTAAAACCAATTAAAATAGTAAATAATGACTTGACAGTTTAGAAGAGCTATTATGTTTGCAAACTGGGTAATGAGACCTTGAAGGAAAAATCAGTAAGCTAAGCTATACAGTGCTCCTTCCTCTTAGGAAAGCAAGGGATATAATGTTGCATATTATGTAAAACTTGCAACAACGTTTTATGGATTTGATTGATTTGTCACTTGCAGTCTCATTAATCGATGCATGTATTTACAACTTCGATGCAGTACACTGTAAACCTAATTAATTAAGACTCATATATAATTAAGACATGTTCAACGTTTAATTGATGAATGATCTTGGTCTAGTGGCAACTGGCCACGATTTATGAATTCCGCTCATGAAGATGTCTACAAATTATCTGATTCCGTGTAAAAAGTAGGTATTATTGTAAGCAAACAATACACAACAAAGTTTTCTTGTATGCCCACACATGGAGAAAATAAATTATTACTTAATAATAAAGTAACCTAACAAACAAGCCTCCAATGTTTGCATCTTTACATGCAGGATCGTATCAATTGATTGTAAATATTATTAAACAACTTCGGAATAATTGAATTTTCAAGTCGTATATATAGTCCATTTGCATAAATATTTATTGGGGGAACATGAGAACACAATCTTTGAAACTCAACTACAACACTGAAAAAATCATGATTGTAGAAGTTGGTATAATTTACCATATAGTAAAAGTTCGGGAATATAGTCAACAGCTAGGTGTCAAGCCAAACTGAATTTAAGCGTAACTGCATTTTGCTAATGGTGCGTATATCCTCATTTACATTGCTAGCTGGCAGCTGGGAGGTGTACAAATTTAGCATGGCTCCAGCATTTCTGAACCTATTTTTCATTGGATTACTTGTAAATTAGCATTGTTACCAAAACGTTCGACGGTAGCAGTAGCAGCTCATTAAGAACAAGTTAATATGAACTGACTGATCTGCTTCACTATGAAAACTATACCAAGATTAATTAATTGAATTGAGGGACGATATATAAAAACGCATCAATTAAACCATTCAATGGGGAAAGTTTGTTAGAACGAAATAATTAGCCAAATATAATTTAGGTCTTCCTTATAAAAAAAATCGCCAACTATCACAATCAAGCCAATCAAGGTCACATCAAAAATACTTTTATAATGACCGTCATCCAAGTTAATATACGTTCTGTTGTGATCTCGTTATGAAGGAAAACTGGAAGGAGGATCTATTGAACATTTTGAACAAATGAAGGTAGAATTCCAAACAGAAATACTTAATTCGCACATGCCAGTTGCTCACAATTATTAAAAATTAACCCACAAACAAATCGTGCAACACAACGCATGTCGTAAACCTTCGGAAATGTGCATTCGCCAACAAGTCAAATGAAATTGAGCTTGGAAAAATTTTAAAAGTAAATGCGCGCAAAACAAAATTTAGAAACACTTGAACTCTTCGCGTGATGAATGGAGTGAAAACAACACTGCGCGGCGCTTCGTCGAAAGCCGCTGCCTGGAAAACGATGCTTTTGAAACGCATTCGCTATACGCTGCAGCTACCTCTCATATCATTGGCTACTCTGCTGACAAAATCTAATGAAAATACCTTCAAAAATTTCGGGTTGTACATCATTCATTCGGTTTGTGATAATCCAGAATTTTTTCCCCGTTTAGCAACTGAAATTTCATTTTTATACAACCGATACCAGCCAACGATGATAGGCCTGTAAAAGAATTTCAATGCACGGTGGATCTCCATTATTTCTTTTATTATTAATTTTCCATCCACAAATTGTATTTATAATTGTATTTTAACAACTGTGAAATGCAATTCGTTACTTGTAAACGGAAGACTCAATTTCAATCAGTACTATAATAGAAGCAGGTACTGTACTGCACCATAAGATTATTTTACAACGGTAGGAAATCTGGACTCTGGAATATATGAAGAAACTGGGAGGAGAAGAGGTGAGTGAGTTGGTGAAGTAAATTGAAGACTCACTCACACTCACACTATCCGAATGCGATATATATAATTTCTAGTTTAGTGGAAGTTTAGCATGAGAGACAATCCAGACTTGCTTCTACTTTTTCATTAACTTTAAAACATGGTGCCGTACGTACGTTTTTCCTCGTCTCGTCATCAAGGTTAGTACAACCATTTGTTTACGATTTTGAACCAGAGGCAGTTAACAGTTTGATAGGATTACTAATCATCATCATATGATTCTAGTCGCAACCGTTTAGACCGAAGAAGTGGAGAGACAGATGATACCGAACTCAGTCATTTAATACCACCTCCTCTTAAAATTACAAAAGCAGTTACCTTACATCTAAAAACAACAGTGTGTCCCAGTTTTGACTTCTTTCCATTCATAAACCTGTGGGGGTCTGATAAGATCGAAGGCCTATTTGACCTAGGAACATCGACTTCAACACAACTGTCCTTGACTTTGGATTACAAAATTCAGACGGTATCGTTAAAGCTTCATAAAATTACGAAATCTCATCGGTTTTCTGCGTTACGGAAGCTGCAGACTTCACTCTGAACTGAATGTTTTGTAATCAAAGATCAGATCAGTAGTACGTCAGAGATCAGAGTATCAGTAGTATATTGCTGACTAACTTTTAGTAGTAACATTCATTCTTGTGTACTTGTTCTATATTTGTGACTTATTAAGTGTAAAACAAGTGGATTTGTAGTAGCTTAGCATTATCATTATTGCAAAGAGGAGACGTGAATCTGCGTTAGTATAGGGAAACATTTGTTGCCTTTTGTTGTGTGTGCAGTCTTTCTTACACACATATTTTATACATAAAATACGGCACGGCACACTTTTCTGTGAACAGAGTTCTTACTAAAGCTGGCTGATGTAAAGTAGAAAACAAAACCATTTTCAGTAAGCTGCAACTTCATCACACACGCATTGAAAGATTTTGGGTATTAATTTTGACAATTAACTGTATTCCATTGTATTGTATTGCAATACATCTGTTAAAGTGGTAGTAGTAGTATTCTGTGCTGTACTTTCGTAACGCTGAAGAAGAGGTGAAACCTGTGGCTACCATCCATTGGTTTCCGATTCTTTGTATTTTGTCTTTGGATGGGAGCTCTCAGAAAAACCTTTCTCTCAAATGACGACGTTCAATTTTGAGATTCAATGTCTAATTAGTATTTTTCAATTCCAGCTTCGACTTATTGATAACTTTCTGGTTTTGTTCACGTGACAGTAAGGATTGATAGGAATTTATCTTAGGTTCTTCAAATAGTTAATATGACAATAGAGACGAGGTTAGCCTTTCCAGAAGGGGGGACCGAGTGTCCTCCAGAGGAAAATGCTGTTGCATCCCCAACTGCAACTTTGTGCAATAATGCTGCTACTAATGCGGGTAATCTTGCTTGCCAAGTAAATGAAGATAAACCCCAACTAAAAGGTTTGAGCAGGAAGAGGAAGAAGGGACGGAAACAGAGACGTGTGCTCGAAACTCCCAATCTTAAAAGTATCGAGTCTTCCAAAACTGACAAGACCACTGATGAAATCACAACTGTAGAAGGTGGTGGTAGTTCTTCCACTTCCCCTAGGAGTGAGAAGGCTGATGATCTCAAGAAATCGAAGGTAGGTTATGAACTAAAGTCTACAACTTTCACCAACCAGATAAGTGTTTGAGTCTTCTGCCTTATTTGATTCTATCGAACTAATCGAGCTGATTTTAAAACCTTATTCATACAATCTTGTGCTAAAAATGGTTTGCAATACATTCCCAATATTTACGTTCAACGTTATGAATAGATTCAAATTGGGCATGTTATCTTTGTAGGAAGGTATTGTGAAACATGTAAATAGAACGAAACAGAATAGTAGTGTAATTATAACTTTATTTGCATCTAGGTTAAAAGTCAAAATGATGGTTCAAAAGTTGACAATTCATCCGTTGGAGCTTCCAGGAAATCGATGAGATTACTGTTGCGAAGAGGAAGAAGTGATAACAATTACAGTGGTAAGCAATCAATCGTAAATACTTAGTTTAGTATAAGCAAAATACATTTGTCTCCCATATGAGCACATTCGCTGGCATTTACCGATCTAGGTACTTGTGCTGTAGTGCACTGCTTTCTAATTCGTAATATAGGTCACAAACTGTATAAACTGCACTAGTAACTCGTAGTCGACCTTGAGAACAATTCGACACAAAAAGCATAAAAATAGCGATCTTGTTTAGTTACGTACTAAAGTACGATATTTTATTAAAATAATGAATCGGAGAAGTCCCTTGCAGTGACAGCGTTAAAAATAAGCCGTGTCGTAAGCATGTTATCAAAATTGGTACACAAAAGAAAACTTTCCAAAATTATCATTCCTTCTTTCACTTTCGTCGGACAGAACCCGATATTAATGTCGCTTCGCCTATTGGATGTGTTCTATTTAACAGTTTTATTGGGTGCATTGCATGTTGCTGGTATTTCGTTTTATTAATGCTCCCCGGAACATGGGACATAATGCAAATGCATTATTGTATTACGGCATCCGCTTAGGATGACATAATCTCTGGTTTCACAGTACTACACTTGATTGGACGTGGCTCGGAGGCCCACGCTTAAAACCCTACTAGCATAGTTTTAAAAAATTGCTCATTTCATGGATAGTCCATATTCATTTCACGACAACGGGAATCTGCAAAAGTGTTTAATGAAAGCATTTATGGGAACTATTCAATATTACTGGAAGTAGTAATTGTTTAAAATGATCATTCTACTCTACTCAATCAATCGGATTTATCGGGGTTTATGATATGCATTTTTTACGTATTATGTATGAATCTACCTCATTCTTAACACAAGACTTTCCATTCACCATTCAGTTAAAATTCAATCCCAAATGGCAAAAAGAAGTTTCGACTCATAAGATAAAACCAGTTGAAAATGATTAAAGTATCTGGATATTAACGCATCTAAAATGCAGAAAGTTTCAAAGTTCTTGTGTGCCTATATTATTCACGGGGATAAAGACTGGTAAACGTAGCCATGCAGTAATGCACTTCCATTCCTTTCAAGAGCTACTATGTCATTTTACGAGTATCCTGCTGGCATGCAAATTATTTATGTTGCGTATAAATAATCCTTGTCTACTCATTTCACTTTCACTTTAGATATAATAATTTAGTGCTATTACTGTAAATGAGTTGTGGGAGCTTCATAGTAAAAAAAATCTTGTTACAGGTTTTCTTTGGCCAAAGGATCGGCCTAGATATGTTGAGGATCTCAAATTGCCTCTTGATTTTGACGATGAAAAGACCAAGATAATGTTTATGGACTCAATTGGATTGTTTCCCCGGTGTAAAAATCCAAAGATTGGTATGTACTATCATCATCATTCCCATACTTCCGATTCAAATCTTCCAAAAAATAAACTTTCACAGCAAGTCACTGTTTTTTCAAACTTCAAATTTCAGAAACAGAAGCTCTTCCTAAAGATACGTGTTCAACTAATTTACAAGATGACATCAACATCTTGAATACAGAAACTCTCGAACCTAACCACTTGGAAGAAAAGAATGTTTGCAGTGCACTCGATGAAAAAATGGAACAAGAACCACCGAACGATTCCGCAGTTGATTTTCTTTGTGGCCACCCTCAAACGGTTCGCGACAATGATAAAACGTCTGACTATTCTATAGCAGCATGCCCTGGATCACTTTCTGCTCTGTTACCCTCTTCTGAATGTATTGATAAACCTCTGAACCGCGACATCGACGAGGATGATGATGAAGATGGAGGATGGGAGATTTGGGTGCATCGAATTCCAACTAATCTTTTTTATGGTCAGAGCACCATTCAGCAGTCACCATCGCAGAAGGAAATCAATGGTATGTGCCAGTATCAATATTTCAAAAAAAAATGTTTCTGCATGCTGCATACAATCTTTTTGTGTTTGGTTGGCATCAATTTTATGGGATGAATGGTATTTTATTTCAGATTCACTTAAAAGGTTGACTCAATTAGGCACAGAAGTAGTACTGGTCTCAGCTTCCGGTATATGATTGTATTACCCCATAAGTACTTATGAAATTATTTAATTTGTTATTCGTATAGTTATAAGGTTAGATTAGTGAGTTAACTCGTCGTTTCGTTATTATATCGCTATTATAATAATAATATAATTGTTCGATTTCGTTTAAATTACTGAGAATACATAATAAACAGTTGCGCGAATGCTGTTGCATAAACTTTCTTGTTAGCGTTTTTATTGATTCATATTATAATAGACTGCTAAAATCTATATCATTTTGGTTCCAGCAAATGTAAATATATATACAAATATAATTCATCCAGATATAATAATTGTTGTACAAACAAGATAATGCGAAAATTCCTGAAAAGATTTTAGCAACTTTTCTACCGGCTTAACAGGTGCGATAAAGACCAAGAAAAGTAAAGGTTTTCAATAATAATAATTGACGTTACAATAAAAAGTTTTAAGATTTATTTAAAAGTATGAATTAATTCCCAGAACGGCAGCAAATACTTTGTTCATTCATACTTTCTCTTCACTCACAGACATATAGTACTATCTTTTATGAATGAGTGTATCTGTCTGTTGATTAGCTTTTCGGGTATCAAATGTTCCAAAACAAACAATGAATTATGTACAAACCGTGTACGGTAACTCAAGAAAGAGTTTATACGTAAGTAAAATCCTCAAACATAACTCTAAATTACGTTTAACTGCTCAGAAATACAATGCAAAACTAATACTAACGTAACCCTAAAATACTTGAACTCATATGAAATACAGGAAATACACTACCTGTGTGTGTACAGAATATTTAGACAATAAGGAAGAAAAAATAAATACTAAAGCATTGCGATTGCTTTTTCTTAAAAATACATGATAAGTAATATAATATATATATAACAAACATAAGGCACAGTATTAACATACTGAAGGTGATCATTTCTACTGCCAGGTTCCATAAACGTAGCTCAATGTCATTACTATGAGGAAGAATATGATTTTTAATTTCGGGTAACTTTAAACTGTACACGTGTACACACACGATCCATGTATATAATTTCCCCAGCATTTCTTCTATGAGTTAATTTTAGAGAGAGACAGACTGTCAAAGAATCTACGGACGGTCAAAGGCTCTACAGTAGAAAACTAGCTTGGTGATAATTTTTGTTAGTCTACAGTAAAAATGTATGAAAATATGTAAATTGAATCTGCGAAAGTACTATATAGCCTATAATATTTTGGCTTATTTCTTTTTCCAATCGTTTCGATTTTCGTAAATTAGTAAGGCAAGTATTTCAGTCGAAAAATTTCCCATAAGCATTGCTACTGACGAAGACAAACTTTTAGGTACTAATATAGGAAGTAATTATTATTATTATTATTACACAGCTCTTTCAATCGTTCATTCAATTGTGATGAGCCGAACACCATTGACAGCCGGTCCTATGCTCGTCTGGAGTCTAGCCAGCATTGTTTTCACAGCTAAAATCATTTTTAAAAAATTATTTATTAGTAAAAAAAATTGTCAAGGACTAAATTACTGGATATGTTCATTCGTAAGGACACTTACAATCTAAACTTTCTCCCACTTCTCGAACACAGGCATTTTCCTCTCCATTCATACATTTCAACAGCGACTTTGCATGAACCGTTGTTTCAGCAGGGAGGAGTGGAACTGCTGCCATCATTGGCAGAAACTGTGTCATATTTACAATAGGTTGATTATTTTTCTGTCGTGGTTTTCTGGGTTTTTTAGGTTGTGACTTGGCTTTGGCAGATTGTTTGACATTTTGAGGACTTGTTGAGTTTGGGATGTTAGTCATTTCAAGTGGAGCTTTCATCAGCGGAGGTGGTCGTGGTATGACAAGGTTTAGTGGTTTTTGCCCATTTACGTTGCTTTTCTTTTCAGAAGTCGTATTGGGAGTATTCTGCAACTTTGGAGGAAGTTTGTTGTTATTGATAGTTGTCATAACTGGCTGCACCGATGGTCTTTTCACGCAAAGGTTCAACGCTTCTTCAGGAATAGGAGTATTATTAATGTTCGATTGCGAATAAAAATTGATTGGGCCATTCGGAGAAATGCTGCTAGCACTGACTGGTGTTGTTAATGAAAATTGTTCCAAAAGCTTCCCAGTTTCCGGAACATTCTTGGAACGTTTCATTCGTGGGCGTTTTTCCTGAACTAAAAAGTTCCCATTCATAGTTGCATTTGTAGTGTTACCTGGCTCCATGTATCTGTACTCAGATATTTTAGGACTAGCAGACCTTTTCCTCGATGGGACTGTGATGGATGGCTTAGGGATTATCGTAACGTTAGATAACATGAGATTCATAGCGTTGGGTAAGTTATCATATGCATTGAACACCGGTTCGGGAGCCATTGGTTTGCAAGCTTCAGGTGTTACATAGTTGTTTTTAGAGCTAGAGCTTAAGAAGAAACTAAGCTCCTCATTCATAGAAGTAACAGAAAGTTTGCTTTTGAGTAAAGACTTTGATTTTGAAGAGGGCTTTTCAGCTGCATTTGAATAGGTGACAGATAGCTTGTTGATTGCCGGAGTGATGGTGAGACTATGACTTGTAGAGGTAGATGCCAATGTCGATTTGATGGAATTGTTATTGAGACTGAAACCATTCACACTCACAATTGGTGGAGGTGGCTGATACTCTGAATTTTTACGTGTACTAGCTTCACTTGAGCTGGCTTGAGAGTTCTGAGCGACCGGGTTGACTGTGACAGGAGGTGGCAAAGTACTATTTGCTGGGGGACTCTTTTTCAAATCCGCTTTCAAAGTAGGCTTTTCTTTACTAACATTGTTGTTATTGACGGTGACTGGGCTAACTTTTTGTTGTTCCTTCTTTCCTTGCTTACTAGCTGCTGGTTTAATGTTTTCTGAGAAGCTGCGCTTGTCTTGATTAGAGAGATCAATGTAGCGTTTGTGAAACTGCAATAAATCAATAAATATTGATAATTCAAGATTCCGAAAGGATTTTACTTGGAAATAACTATCCAATTTGAATATAATATTCGATTGCATTAAGAGCCTTACCGGCATGAGAGGCAACTCCAAACTTTTTCGTACACCATTTTTCTTTCCTGGACTACTGCATAATTCTTTTATGACAACTATTGGTGTCATATCAGAGTCCCCTAAACAAACAGAATCATGGTTTAATTTGGCTTTTCCATTAAACTAAATAATGTTACCGTCTTAAACAAAAAGTGATGCCTAACCTGTTTGTGGATACAGACCCAGACTAGCCATGAACAAAAGCTTAGTAGCTGGTTCCCGTAGTTCAACGGGACGCTTTATAAGTTCAACCGTTCTCAATGGAGCTTCCGGGATTCCCTCTAGCAAAGACGATCCAATTATGAAGTATTCAATGTCAGGTAAAGGAAGTTTCGAGAAATATTTAATCTATAGTAATGAAATAAATACCTCTGCTGTTGCGTCGAACACATGTCCGTGTAGAGGTTCTGCATGGCAGGACCGGGCTTCCACGAGCTTTTTCCTTCAAGAGTTAAACAATTTGTTAATACAAGATGTTTTATGCAAACCTAGTGAATAGAAAGCAAAGCTTGTCATCTACGACAATTTACTTACTTCCGTTTTGGATGTCCGTTTGGTTTTGTTGGATTTTATGCTTGTTCTCAGAATTTTGTTAGCAGAATGAACATACAATGTTCGCTTTCTGTGTTTTTTCAGCTTCCTCGTGCCCACTTTGATGCCTCCCAATCTCGCCATTGAAGCAGCAGGGGTTCGTAGCTTTACTGGACTTTTTGCAACCTTTGTAATTTTCCGATGAGATTTTGTAGGTGTCGAACTGGTTGGTTTATTAGCCTCTGTCTCAACCCCCACAGGCTTTGGAGGATCTTTTTGCTTCTGTTGACTCCGTTCTTTCTCCTCCTCCTGCTCCTCGTCCTTTTTCCTCCTTTCAGTTGAAGGGGAAGCTTTCTCGTATGCAATTGTTCTTATTCCCATTTATCACCTGCGGAGGCTTCAGAATGAAGTGTTCCGCACAAGTTAACTTTCTTTAAAACAATAATAATAGTAGACGATGCCCCGATAAGTTATCACACTTGAAATGTTGTCAAAAACGCTATCCACCTCATATCAACTGCAACATGTCTGTTGTCACATATTTGTCACTTGTCATATTTTGAACAATAGTCAGTAGAATATATTTATTTTCACGACACAATAATTAGGTCACTCCTTCCGTGGAGTTGTATATAAGGCTTTCGATCAAAGGCGAACAAAATAATTATTTAATCAATAATAATGATACAATGATGGCAGTGAAAGTTGTGACCTGCTTTTCCTTTATCAAACTCAATAATAATTCATAACACAAAAAAATGTCAACTTAAAAACACTTTAACCACCTCCAGCTCATCCTGCTTTCACCACTCAAATGACCAAAAAATCTCAAAAAATCCATCAAACACGAACTGGAAAGTAAACAAGAGTTGAAAAACTATGTAAATGCACTGTGGTTTGATCGGGCAGCAGCAAGAACGCTTTTATGGCTCGCTTGTTCCTCTTGCGGGAATATGATTTCGGGTGAAAGTGATATCTGCCCATGCAGACGGGCTTTCCTGTGCTTTCTTTACGAATGGGGAAATGGGATCAAGCCCAACACCACTTTCTGCCATGTAACACTCAATCCAACTAAAATGAGGAGACAGTGTGGTAGTTGCGCAATTACGTAACAGTACTCAACATTGTTAACTATCGGATTTAATTGTAAATAGAATTTCTAAAAGCTTAACAATGTGTATGTATATAGTAGAGATATATCTCTCTCTTTGTCAGTCTTGTTGTGTGTGTTCCTGTTCTGAGCTGTGAGGCAGGAAGGCAGTAGTGGTAGTCGTTTAACACAATGTACCTACTAATATAGTGTACAAAGGATATATGTATATAGTAAAAAGGGAGAGAGAACTGACATAGCAGAAGAGGAAGAGAATGAAATAATGCAATGCGAAGTACTCTCCTTCTCCTCTCTCTCTCTCACTTTGCCTTCACTCTGCTCTCCCCATTTTCATCCCACAGCATTGAACGCAGTAGATAGGACTCACAGGAAGCAAGAGCAAGGATAAGTAACGAAAGGAAGAGACACGAGGCAATAGTTATACACACAAAACATTGGACTATGAAGGAAAGGATGGGATATATTAATGCACGTATGCTGTGGAGTAATACTTTGGATGATGATGATGATGAGGGATTCCATGGATGAAAAGAGAGAGGAAGGTAACAAGTAGATGTACTTGTACCACATGCAATCCGCATAGTTGTGGATGTATATATGTATTATGGTATGGTTGTGTGTGTTCGTGCATACTCTTCTTTTGAACAACATTCACCAAAATTCCCATACCCATATCCTACCAACAACATGGGAGTGAGAAGCGAAAGATATTTTGTTCACTTACTTACTTTTCGTTACCACTTGCACTAACTACGCCATATAGATAGATAGATATGTGTATGAGTAGCATTGGGATGGGAATCGAATAAAAACATTATGGAGAAACCCATCCAAAAGGAAACAAAACGCTTCAACACCACTTTCGTTATATTTTTTATTATTATTATACCTTTACTACAGAGGAAAGAGAACAGGAGACCTTCTCTCACTCTCCTTTCGTTTTTACATTCATTCCATCGCATCGCATCTCATATTGCTGCTTTTTTTGTACTTCTTTCTGATCATGATGCATAGTATGCATTAGGGAGTGAAGTATATAAATGAAAACTAACATTTATTTCGCTGAAAAACTAAGAACCTTCTCTCTCTCTTTACATTACCTTTGCGTACGAGTACAAAGCAGTACATTGCAAAGCATCCTACCACAAAACGTATTCTTATTCCTCGAAAAGAAATGCTTGAGCTTGATATGAAGTGATGAAAATAAACACTTTTTGTGAGAAATAGGTAGATAGGTACTCTTTCCTTTCCATTTCGCCTTTGTGTTATTGTGTTAGTCGTTTGGAAAAATTCTCTTACTTACTTACTAACTTGTCTCAGTCACCTCTTTCTGGTTGTCTGCTCAGTTGCCTTTGTACCAAACCAATACCAATGTACATGAATATAGTGCGTAGCTCTGTCATCCGTTACTTTCTGATGTTTCATGCAGCACACATCCACATATTATAGGTTTATCTCTGTCTCACGACACGAATAATATACTTGTGCGTTGTAGTTTCAAGCGTGTGCAGAATATATGCATGCGATATAGTACGTAGATAGATCCTGATCTGATGCATATAGTAAACTTTACGTTTGCTTCAAGTGAAAGTTTTAAATCACTCTTCCTTATAGGGTCTATTCAGCAACTATGAAGGACATTGTAGTATCATTGCTGGGATAAAAAATGACACGTAGTGTAATATGCATTGTGTATTTGTAAATTATGTACTACAATGTATAATCTGGGGGTTTAATAGTTTAATCAACTTCTTACTGTTGCTTTATAACAAACGTAGGTACATTTCTACGTATTACAAAAATGTTACAAAATATGTCAAGTATGATATGATGATATTGTGTTCACTTTTTGTTCATTTTGTACAGTTGTACATTCAATAGTACAAAATTACTAGGCGTATTATGTTATGTATGTAGTTTCCTTACGGCATTTATAACTATTATTATGTAAATATTTTTCTCCTTGTTTTTGCGGAAAACATTCATTCTGTAGATTATTGTTATTTTGTTATGCAATCTAGTAAAAAGAAGGAAAACTTTATATATTATTATTATATGTCAGCAATTCAATGAATAAAACTACAATCAACAATAGCATTGACAGCCCAGAACTAAAAGAATGGGCCTTGTTGCGATGTCTCATCTCGTAAAAATTTTATGATAAAAGTTACAAACAAAATATTCATGCATGCACAAATTAATGGCTTCCTTTGTAAAAACCACAGGGTTGATCATTGATGTTGTTTAAGTACCAATACGGGTTACTTTTATTCTGACATTCAGAAATGAATCTAGAATGGAATATTACTAGACTGGATGTGGGTAAAAATTATTACAAACTCTTGTGTAAGCAAGAATATAGCATGGCAAAGAAAACGAGTCATGTCTTGCAAGATAAAGAAAACCCAGAAAGGATCAGGATCCAATTTCTTTATCTAGTCTAGCCCAACAACTGGTAAAAATGCCGTCCCCAATTTCACAAGCGTTGGTTAGCGTATGCATAGGTAAAGAAGGACATTAAATTTCTTTTGAAAGTACACGCATTAGAGAGAAGATGAAAAGCTGCTTTCCATATGCATAATATGACATGACTATGCACATGCATGACTGTGTGCCTAACAAGTAAGTAAATATTAATAATATTCCCAAAAAGTATGGAGGTTGAAGCAGATGACGATAAGGAAATGGTAAGAACAGAATATTATTTTCATTTATCAAAACTTGTTGGTAAGAAAGTAGCAGCTTTCATATGCATGCAAAGCTATTTTTTCAACAGTTGAACCAAACCAAACAACTCCATTATTTGGCTGCTGGATGAGTAAGTGAAGTTATGCTTTGAGGGAAGAACGAGTAGTAGTACAGTGGTGCTATAGCGTGCAAGTATAAGTACCTAGCCTCGCGTATGAACAAATATTATCCAAAAGCTTTTTCGACAGCCAACTTTGTGAAACTGTAAAGCTGTCCATATCACCATCTCCACACAAGGCAGACACAGGCAATTGCAGATGGCTAACTGAAAGTATGGGAAAAGAAAAGGGTATTTTTTGCTTCTCCTCTCTTTCTATTTACGTTCATCCTTTCTTTCTCACTCACAACAGCTTACCACAAAACTTCGCTGGTGGTGAAATAGGAGAACCTGATGCTTTATATCGTTATCGTTCGTTGCTGTGCTGGTGGTGGTGGAGCAAAAGCAAGCAATAAGCCTTGCAAGGGGGAATAATAGTCAGACCCTCAGTTCAGTCAGTAGAAAAAGCACAAGAGTATGTACTATGAATGCTATGCTGTACGTTCGTTTCAGGACAAGCTAAATTACTATACATTTCACATTTTTTTGAGAATTGAATATTATTGCAAGGTCTAGTTGTTCCATTCCGTGAACTGGAGTTACTTGCGTGCCTAGTGAGTGAAAGAGGATGATGATGCGATACGTGATACGATGCATGTATGTATGTAGAAAAGGAAGCCATCTCTTTCTTGTCCTCTTCTGTTTCTCCCTGTTGAATTCTCCGTCCGTGCATGTCAATGGCAATATACGTCTTGTTTTATACTCACTCATAATATTGAATATACAGTCGTCCATCGCATTGGTTGGTACAAAGTTCAACTGTTTGAAGTTTTTCAATAGCTTCGACTTTCCACTTCCGCTTTTAATTTAGCTGGATTAACTGTCTAGTAATGATAATGATATTCAATTGAGTGCAAAATGACTACAAAAAGAAGTATATTTTGTGAGGGGATTCTGATCTTAGATTGGATTTCGATTTGTACATATTGTAAATGAGACTTTTTCTTAATAGTAATGAATGATCTGTACAGGCAGAGATAAAATAATGATACCGTTTACAGTCACCAATATAACGGTAACAAGACCCTCAACGTTTGGAGACATCAACTACATTTTTCAATCTCTAAAGGTACATACATCACCTTACGGAAAAAGTCAATTGATGCATCACTCACTTTCTGTGTCCTAAATGCTTTGCTGCCTGCGGGCAAAAATGGAAAAGTAGCTGTAAGCTACAAGAAAAGGTAGTAAGTAAGTAGAGTGGATCTTATACAGAATGAGGTTACAAGCAAGCAGGACAAGTTACTATCTTCAACGGCTATAGAGAAAAGACGGAAATAAGCTATACTTCGTGGCTGTCCTGCTTCTTTTCTTCCAGAGAATGAATCATTTGCTCTTTGTATCGTTATACCATAAAATCCCCTTCGTCACATACATTATGTGGACGTATGAGCTAGAGTGAAGTACACGCTTCCTTTCTATCTCTCTTCCATGCAGATTGAAGAGAGAAGAGGCGAGGAGAGTCAGTAGTTTCTTCTTGGAAAGAGCAAAGCATTTTTTTGTTGGCTCACGCTCACAGGATTATCCACTATCCCAGCAAGACGGGCAGAATAGTCATGGAAGACAAGAAAATATACCTAAAAGATCATGCATGTCATGAAGGAAGATTTTATTTTCCCAACAATATGATGAACATTATATGCGTAACTACTTATGAGGACTCCTAGCTGAAATGCGTTTGTTCTGTCTGTCGGACACGACAAATACTAGGCAATCTTTTCTACAACAATAATATCGTACACATCAGCAACAAGTTACTGATGTTACAATCGCAATAGTATGCACTGTGATTAATTTTGTTACATAATATGTAAATGATAATGAAATATGCTTCATGTGAAAGTAACATTAGCTTGCTTATGTACTACTAACTAAAAAAGAATATGAAACACAAACAGCCTTTAAAATCAGCAATGATTTAATTTAACCCGAAGAAGAAGATATTAAATGAAACATGGAATATCAACGAAATTCTATAATTGTATTTACTTATGTTAGGCAATTCTGTATGAAAAATGCTGTTTTCGTGTTTCACGTTTGAAGAAACTACGTGAAATCATTAAGCAACATCTTTAATTGCTTCTTCAACTTCCTCCTTGCTATACATGTGGAAGTTGTCCTTTGGTGTCACAATGGAGACTTCCACATTGGTGGAGTTGAGTTTTTCTTCCATTACTTGCTTCAAAATGGTTAAAGATGTCTTGACGGCTTCCTTCAGAGTCATCGACTGAAAATAGAAATTTATCAACGTTAATTAAAATGAGTTTGGTTTACCAAACTATATGCTTTCTTTCAACTATTCCTCGAAACGCGAGAACGACTCTTTCACTCTACTAATATTGTAAGAAGCTTATCAGCTACTACTATTTTACCTTATTGTACATTTCCACCAAGGTTTGCTGCGCGCCTTCGCTCCCAGAACCGATAGCTTTCGCATCATACTGAACGTAGGTACCTGATGGATCCATATGATAAAGTTGAGGTCCCTTTTCGTCTGCACCGGCGAATAGAAGAGCAACACCAAATGGCCGACTCTATAATTCAGTACAGGAAATGTTACGATTACTTTGTGTTAATTTAATGGAAATATTAAAATAATAAAAAGCAAGCCGAGACCCTTTTCAAAAGGGCTTTTTGCACTTACCATTGCACCTTCATCATCATCAGAGTCTCCAAACTTTATAGCTAAGTTACTGACGGCTTGTGCAACTGATTCAACAGTCATTTTCTCATTATAGGTAAACCAGTGATTTTGACACTCCAATCTAGCTCTGTCGATAAGGGTTTTAGAGTCTGCGGTAAGCCCACTGCACGCAACTCCAATGTGCCTGTCAACCTCGGCAATTTTTTCAATGGTCGAAGGCTCCATTAAGGGAGACGTGATTCGCTTCTCCACAACCAAAACTACACCTTCACTAGTGCATATTCCAATTACAGTTGATCCAAGTTTAATAGCCTCAATGGCATACTCCACCTAAATTTGATTAAATATTCAACAATTAAATCCTTGTCACATTTCTCGAAACCCCCTGACATAACTAACTTGTAGTTTACTTGCCTGAAACAAACGACCTTCTGGGGAAAAAGTGTTGACACCTCTGTCATACTCAGATCTTGTAAGAAACATCTTGGCGGATTTTAATCCTCCTGTAAATAAAAAACAGACATGATTATAATTACTATACAGACACTTCCTACACAATTATGAGCACAATTAATACTAAAAAGAAGCGGTTGTTCATCTCGTGGAATCTACTGTTATTACATAGGTTAAATAAATAATGATTACGCTACTCACAATAGTCACAATACTATTTGACATTATACCCAACGTCCAGTGCTCTCGTTAACGGATCAATGAGCTAAAATTAGGGATAGCAATTGACTTGAATAGACACGGAATAGTATTGAAATACAGCTTCTTCAGTTTAGACGAATTTGTACTGAACCATATCAAATGCATTTATTTCAACCCTCAAATTGAAATCGAGTCTCTTTCGAACACATGTCAAGGCTTAATCATTAATTTAGACTTTCGCCACACTATTTACTCTTTTAAAGGGGTTATTATGAATGTATTAAATTATGATTAACCACGAGAAATGCCACGATGAGTAAATTAATGAGTAAATGTAATTATTGGGGAAGCTGTAATTGGAGAAGTTATCCATATTCCATTGTGTACTTAATTAATAATATAATCTAACAATTCAAAGCTATAACGAGGATGACATGATCCTGTTCATTTAAGACTCATATCACCTCCTTTCTGCGACCTGTGCAACAGATAACTTCAAATGCTTTCTCCTCATTACCCTGTCACATGTCAGTTGTGTTTACTAACTTGTATTTTTGGGTTTTCACAACACAACTTCTCCAATAAACAACCATTCATGTTAAGTTGACAAAACTCTTACCTGCTAACTGTCGAAATATTCAGCAATTAAACTGCTCCTAACGGTAGAATGTGTAGTTAATTGTTTCGCAATTTGGATTCAACAAATTTTAAGCCGATGATGACAAACAAAAGTTTGAGTTGACAAGCAATTGGGATTCTTAGCTTAGCTTGTGTAGAAAGAAGCAACGTAGACAGCATGAAATGAAATGTATGAATGACTATCCGGTTTCTCAAAATTACACATTCCCGCTGACACAAATGGGGCACCAGAGATCCCAAAAAATCATGCAATTGAACTCACTTTTCAACTGTTTTTGATTTTGGATTAGCGAAGTGAAAGCAAGCTCTCGAACAAAACTGAAAGTGATTCTTGAGAGTTTTGGAAACACACGTGCTTTTGGCTTACCTTGGAGCTGGAGTGTATTGAAACTTGAAATACTTATGATTGCAAAAGAAATTGCACTTATCGTCGACGAAGATAAGTAAAAATGGAAACACAACTGCTGCTTCCAAATGGTGACGAATCTCCAATAAACTGGGTTTTAGTTTTGGAAACTTTGGAACGTCTTACGAGTCAATGTCAGGATGAAGGCAGTAGGTAAAAGTAAAAGCAGTCCATGATGTAATAATAGAAAGACTGCTTTCTCCTACCTTTTTAATTTTTATGTGATGCTGTATATTTTTAAAGAAGACAAGGGCACACAGATCAGTTTATTAATTGATGGTCAAGATATGTCAATGTCAAGATAATCAGTTTTGTCAGTAGACGACAAAAGTTGATCATTCATTATTTTGTTGGGATTTGTTTCAGGAGCAAAATAAACACGGAAAACTTTAGAAATCTTGGACAATTCCTGCCGCAAATAACGAAGGAAGAAAATTCGCGATATGATGTTCTGGTTATGGCCTTCAGATTTCTCAGAAATTCTGTCGCTGCCTGTGAAAGGAACCAAGATGCCATTAGGCAAGATAGTACGGTGTTTGAGGTAACAGCCAATTTTCTCCAGCTGGAAGGTCAGCCGGAGACGACTTCAAACTTTGTGGGGGATTCGTCAGACCGAGTTGTAGCCATTCGTTGTGCGCTTCAGTTTTTAGCAAATTTCATTGTTGAAAATGAAACAAATGCGGTTCTCATGTCTTCTGTATTTTCTACTCATATGTAAGAAACTGACAGCTACTTTGAGCTAATCAAATTTTCCAACAAAACACATACTTAATTTTATGCACAAGGCACTAAAAAATGATTTTATGATTGGTGAATATAATGTACATTTGATGCAGAGTTCCACTACACAAAAACTTTCACCAAGATGAGAAAGTAGTGCAGTACATTGCTATGATTCTACATTTATTGCTCAAACAATGTCCTGCAAATATAACTGTGGATCAGGAGCTACTATCTTCTTTGCTTCAAAATCTGCATCTTGAATTTGTGTAGGTGAAATTTAGCCTTTATAAAGATTTCTGCTGAGTGAAAGTCTGTCATTAATTATTGTAACTAAATTGTTTTGTTTTTCAGAATTTATGCAATGGAGTCACTCGTTGCTCAGGTGGGTGTTCTTGGCAGTTTGTATGAGGACGCAGAGCCTAAATTGAGAATTCAACTGTTAACCTTTTTAAACGAACGAGCTGATGTACTTAATAATTTAAATGAAAAGGTAGCCAATCAGTAGATTTGTGGTCGTATTACATTTTACATTGCTGTATTACTGCAAAATCAGCAAACTGGACTGAATATACACGAATGAATAAAATGTCATTCTTTGTAGGTGGTGACCATGTTAAGAGATAATTTTGTTGAGCGGTCAGATTTCATCCTAAAATCAAAGGTTGGAGACAGTGATGACGTTTTTAGCTGGGAAATTGCAATTCTATTGGAAACTCTTTGCGGGATCAGCGCTACAGGAAATGAACTTTTGAAATCAGACTCAGTCCTGATGACTACAGTTCTATGTAGGTTAAATAAAACGAACTATAAGCATGCTTCCTCTCATACCTGGTATCATGAAAGAACCGAACAAATTCTTTATCTTCTCTATTTAGTTCTATTGCGACAAATACAGGAAGTTGGAAAAAGTACAGATGGTATGAATGAAAATGCATTTGCACCAGTGGAGGATCTGCAGAAACTAACTTCTAAATCCACAACTCAGTCAAGTGTAGATGACATCAGAGCCCATCCTACATTCCAATTTAAAGCTCATCTAATTAGACTTATTGCTAATATCTCACACAGAAGTAAATCTAATCAAGATTTGGTAAGTTCCTGTCTTTTACATACAAATTAACTTCAAATTGGATGGCCATGGATCAATTCTCCATTATGGACCTTAGTTTAAATGGCTTTTATTATTTATCTACAGGTAAGAGAACTTGAGTGCCTGCCAATTATCCTCGACAATTGTAAAATAGATGCCAGAAATCCTTTTATAGGCCAATGGTCGGTGTTAGCTATACGTAATTTGTGCGAAGGTAATGATACCAATCAGTTGTATATTCGTGAAGTTCAAAGAATCGACACGGAAAAACTACTTCCCAAACTGGAACTCGTTGATTTATCGTGAATATCATTTATTATCAGTAACAGTATACATAACGTAGAGATTTATAAGAAAGAGCTAACAATATAGTTTTGATGAATCAATAAATGACAATTTAATTAAATAATATTACACACAGTATCGTTGTAAATGTTAACAATGTGTCCCACAGTGAACATACATAAATTTCATCATCATAGTTCACATGTCAAAATAACAAAGTTATATATGAAAATCAGGGCATATAAAACCAAATCCAAACGTTTCATTATGCTAAAAAAATTAGTGCTACTTAAATTTCATAAATTGGATTTTGCAGTTCAAGTCATTACATTACGGTGCAAAGTGAAGATATGGTAAATTACAATAATCTTAGGTGCTACAGCAGAATTTCAAGTACGAGATCTCAGGTCCCATGATTTTCTCCCCCTGATATGGTTGACTTAGGCATAATTTTTGCGACGGAACCTAGCTGCCAAGCAGCAAGCGAACACAATTCCAAGGAGCTCCACGCCGGCTATAACTGCAGCAGTATACACGACATACTTGATCTTCACATCACTAAGAATTTTATTCACGCATCCCTGAAAATGAAATAATATGCATGTTATCAGACCATTCCATCTTCCATCCAGAATATCTTAAATTCATAATGCTATGTAATAAAAATTTCATTGAAAAAACGGCATACCTCTGTGTAAATGGTAGTTTCTGCTTTATCGGGACTGCCCAAGACACCATCAGAACATCCGGGTGCTTGTTTCAAACAGCAAGACTCGGGGACGTGACCAGTTTTAGACCAATCATTGTACGAGTCGGATCCGCAACAATGAAGCTACAGTTAAACATCATTTTTAAAAAGAAGCCACACGAAGCATTACACAAAATTTCTTTCAGTTCTTCCTGAACTCATAAGTAATACAACAACTTACGTTGCTTTGCATTGCATCCCAAGTTTTCTTAACTTCATCAGCAGTACTGTACTTTTCAATTGATTTGCTCATTCCCTTCTGAAGAACCTCTTTGAACTCGTCTTCGTAAAGTGCAGCAGCTACGGCAATTCCCACTTGAACAAGTAGGATAATCGTCAAAAATACGGCATACTAAGGAAATAAAATATGGTGAAAATTGATTAGAGCATGGAAATACAAGTATACCAAATTGAATATTTCACCAGACAAGTGTTAAGTCTACATTGACAACTTTGATAATTTTAGTACATACCCAATTGATAAAATAATAGTGTCAAATAGAAAACTAGCTACCCGTAACGTAATCAACTTTAAAACACCGTTTGGTTACGATTGGGCCTTTAGATAACATACTAAACATTGTTTTCTCTCGTCATAGTTGGTATTTTCATCTCAAGTAGTTTTTTTTCAGTTATGCATCCTACCACAATGATTTAATCTTGTTTTGTTACTGAGCAAGAGAGCAAGCACTTTTTTTTATTTATAAAGGACATTTTGCATCAATGATTAAACATAACTGATATGAATCATTTTTTCCTGACGCACAGATCAAAGCAAGTTAAGCCGACATTCATGGCACAACTTACAAGTAGGAGCGAAAAGTAAATTATAGCCGCATAATATACCACGACTTAACCACCGATTACTTGGTGGTCACATAGTTTACAAGCTATTCGCTATTATGATAAAAACATTCATGCACGTGTTTTTTAATGAATCATATCATGCCAATAAATCATTTCATGTTACAATTTTGTATCAACAAATTTGTCTCGTCGTGTTTTGAGCCTATAAATACCCAATTTGCATGCATACTACACCAAACTCGTTCACAAAGAATGGTGTCATTTCATTTCTTCCAAAAACTATAGTGGTACATAGTAGTGTTCGTGTAAATATATGTTCTCCTATTTAATGTCCAACAAAGGCATTGTATTGACTATCGATGTTTTAAATTCAGGACATGTAGTATGCATAAACATTGACTCATAACATAACAGAAGGATAATACCACGTATTACTAACAGCATATTGTATGCGAAATGCGAGATGAATTTTCGTCTGCACGAATATTATGGCTGCTCATGAATATATTAGTTAAACAACGAGCGACAATGTTGTCACTTACGTGTTCCGGAAATGATAAAACCCCCCCTGAAATAGTAATATGAAATATGTGTTGTTGTATGTCCTAACTGACGCATACCTCACGGGAATATCAATACGCACCTAATCCGATGTTTGTATAAAAAATGGCAGGATATACCAGTAATGCAATAGATAACGATATTTGCATAACACCATTTGTATAATATATTGTAAACTTACTGTCATCATCATGCAGTTATTTTCCCTCAATACCCCGCAGCATCCCATGAATGCGATGAGAAACACTGCGCCTCCAACAACAATCAAAATGATTGGAGGAGCTTTGAAGGAGTCCACTTTAACAACATGCTCGTACTCCTGCTGGAAATCTTGGTAGCCCGTCAGCGCCATAACTCCAAACGTAATCAGCAAGACTCCTCCAACCTGTAAATACATTTCAGCATTACAACCACAATAAACTCCATCATTATGCCGAATAATTAAAACACGCGTAACAACTCAATTTGTTAATTAATTACACTTGAGTTAAAATTATAACAACTTTGACAGGCTTACCACAAAAACGAAGTTGAAGAGGAACATTAAAAACTTTACGATTCCTGTAGCACACCCCATCTTGAACAGATTCTTCCAAATTGGAAATGATTTACAATACCAAAAACTCAAAAATTACGTCTTCACTTTAACAAAGTCAAAACCAAACTAAACTTAAATCACTTCAATGTCGTATTAATTAATTGAATCACTCGTCACTTCGTCATACAGCGATTGATGATTGCTCACAATAAGAATGGGGATGCACGATGAGTAAGCCCACGCCAAATGAAATCACTCTCAGCATCAGCAGATCCACAAAAGCTAAATCACGTCTGACCACCCAATGTTTGCTGCTGCACCGCACTGCAAATAACTGCAAGGGAAGTTTTGTAAGATAAAATACATACACATAATATTTGAAGTTAACAAAGTGTAATGCAAATACTACACACGCTAATAAGAACGGAGCTCCTATCAACTAACAACTATGCATGTAAAGGCATGAATGGACCATGGACCAAACGAACTAACGCTTACCAGCTCCAATCCAATGTCCTTGTGTTGCTGTTGCTTCTCTGAAATCGCTCATAATATTTTTCAGCTTTTTTGTAAGAGTGTTAAGAGTTTTATGTACTTTGTGTTTGGCTTGTTACTTCATTTCATGCACACGGCAAACAACCCACCATGTCAGGATGGAAGCTGACAGAAATATGAATAGAACTGGAATTGGTTGAAGTTGGCTTGGTTGTATTGAAGGAAAGAGAGAAGAAGTATATTGCATGAAAGGAAAAAATGAAAGCGTAGAATAATGAAAAACGCTGCTAGCAGCCCATTGCATTGCCGTATGTATGCATGCATGCGTTGTTAGTTGTTGGATGGATGTTGGGGAGCCATAAATCGTAGATTGTGGATAATAAAGTAAAGTAAAGCACCTTCAACTCTAGGTACATATAGAAGTCCGTAATAGCTCACACACAGGCCTAACACTAACAATATTAACCAGGCCAGATTGTACATGCTCATAAACATCATCATGAAACTGAAACAGAAACAGAACGTCATGTCACTATCGCATTATTACAAACGAGCAAATAGTACTTCAATCGGGGAGCTTAACATGAGTATAATATGGTTTATAACATCGTCTGTTTGTGAATAAAATACAAATATCAAATTATTTACATTTTCATATTTCACTCTGGCTGGAGGATGGTAGGGAGAAACTAAAAAGAAACCGACTGAACTCAAAGTGAAGTTCATTTCATGCGTACTTGTGTAATATGTGGCTCGTTTAAGTTATGATTGAAGTGGATGGATGGAAATGGAAGTATGAGTCATGCCTACATACAACAGCCTTGTTTCATTGTTGGCCATCGGCTTTTTTTTACATTACAAATACTAATAGTGTGTTTTGCAGTTTGCTATCCATGACAAAATGTCGATGGTCCTATATGAAGGTGGCAGTGTGGTGGTAAAGATGAAGATAAAGGGAATGAGTTCCGTTTCATTTGTTAGCGAAACTAAAATTACATTCCATGAGAATGCGGATGTGGCTAAAAGTGATAAATTCAATCACAGTTTGAAATGTACTAATGGACTTCATAAAACTTTAATCAACTTCTCTTCTGAGAAAATGTTCATTCCTTTAGATAGCATATTTTGTTTCAGATGGAGGATATAATGTGCAGTTTTACATATAAGAACATTATAGTCAGTCTAATGGGGTATTAAGAAATTCCACATGAAACGTCAATATCTTTGGTTTTATGGCTGGATTACGTGCTTTAAAGCAGATTAGAATCACAAATCAGTAAATTAGGCTACTCGAACCCTATGGCAAGTCGCACATTTGTGACTGATTACTAATTTATGAGTTCATGACTAACTTCAATGACCACAGTATGCGTTCATCTTCATACCAAGTAGGTTGTTGACTGGTTGTAAGTTGTATTTCCACGTAATGAAATGACCCAGGTGAGTTACTTGCTACAACTTACAACACAACACCCCATATATATGTCTTGCAGTGAAACACTCACATTATAATGCAATCTAATGACATCCAGTCTACTACTGCTAATATAGAAACTGGCCAAAGTAGTAGTGTTAGTACTAGATTCTACCACAATTTACTCTAGTTTCGCTTGCCAGTATTGCTCATGCCCAGCATTTGGTCATTGGTCTTTCCTTTCAACCTTGACTCCATCATCTCTCAAATTCCGGAGTCCATGTTTCTTCAGGAAGCAAACCACATGCAAAACAAAAAACACACATTGCTATGAATTTTCAAGTCACGTTATGAGGAAATGGATAGGTTGGCTGTGCGTTTTTTGTCTCTGAACTATTTCACCGTTCTACATAATATGAATTTCAGACCCTGCACGAAATGGCGTGTTTTTTGTTTATTACAATTTACTAAAAAAAATTATTCCCAAGCTGACTTAATGACTACTAAAGTGGCTGCAAACTGAGTCTTTGTACTCTTTATAGTACGACACATTGAATGTTGACGGTTTAAAGATACTATCAGCCATTGCTGGAAAGATATTTGCGAATAAGTTTATCCATGCTCAATACATGCAACCGCACGAACAGTTGTCATTCCATGGTACTCGTATTCGTTTAATTGCGCATTGTCTTGCTTTTTAAAGCTGTCGCTTTGTTTGTTTTACTATATTAAACGAGTGAAGCTCGCTATATTGTATCTTCTGGTATGTTATGATGATGTGAAAGATGATGAGTGAATTTTAAGTTTAGTACACTTACTACTAAAGCCCAACAGTAAACTATGAAAATGGCCTTCTGAAAAGAAAATGAGATTGTGGTTGCATATACGAGCACCATTGCCATTATTATCTACTTTGATTGTTGCAGCCATGTTCCCATGTCCGTGGTAGTAGGGTTTCGGAAGATTTTTAGTGCTTTAGATGATTTGAGTTTCTCCTGTGTTGAGCATGATAGGGTTCATAAAGCTTTGTTGGTTTGGTTGGTTGGTTGGTTTGGTATTTAGGAGAATGAGAATGCAATGAAATATGAAGCAAAAAAAAATATTTTAAGCGTAGCATACCTGGAATTCTTCGGCCTTGACAATTTATTGTTGAACTTCAGTTACGCGAGGCTTCTGATTCTGATTTGAGTTTTTATTTCTCAGTTGGAACATCGTTTTTGCTTGATTAAATATAATAGAGTATAAACGATATTATTGCCAAAATGAATCAATCTTGACTGAAAAGAATATTTATGTAAGTATGCTCAGAAATTGAGGTTTTGTGTGTGAATGTATGGGCTTTATACACGATCAATGGAAGTAGAATTATGTACTTTGCTATTTCGCTTAGTTTTTAGTCATCCATTTGAGTCCCATTTGTGTATGGCACTGGTAGTCTCTAAAACTAAGAATACAAAAATTATGAAAGACAGATCTATCAGAAAAATCATCACAAACTAGGAAGGTATAATGGAAGAATTGTTTTTTATGAACCCCCTTAATAACTATAACCTTACTTTTGTTGGAGAACTAATAGAGAAAATCTAGTATCTAAATGACTTCCAATGCAAACTAGGCAGGGCAAATGTGAAAGCTAATCCGTGTATATGCTTTTTCAGTTCCTAAAAATGTAAATGCGTTATTCCCAGGGTTTTGCGTGCGTGAAAGCGGTTTTTATGCTTTATCATGATAGTAGTTCTGTTTATACGTCTAGTCTTCAGTAATAAAGTAGAGTAAACATGCAAGTATGCTGTGGAACGGGGTTGTAAGCAAATGCAATTTCATCTACTTTATGATTGTGATGCTAAATATAAACTTCTTGATAAGGTATAATGAACAATCAACGCGCAAGTAGTTGAGATAAATAGAACGTATAGTATAAGCAATCATCAGTTTATTGCTTCAAAACTTTCAAAGCTAAAACAACCTCAATATTTTTCGGTTTACAATCAATAACAATTTGATACATTAACATATTCCAGCATATGTTACTTGACTCATTCATACTTCATACATCACATTTTATCTTATTATATTCCCAATATAATTCACACTATTTTAAAGAAATATTTTTCTGAAGCGTTGGCAGTAGAATAAATGTAAATATATTTTAATATAACGTCATCTTAAAAGACACCAGTAAGATAAGAAGTATAGGATGCTTATTATGAATTAAATACTATGTACTTAGCTCTTTTACAGAAAATGAAACTACAGACTAGAACATGCATTCTCAAATGCATCTGAAGTACTTTCACAAGCACAAAAATGTAATCAATACGTACATACTTAAATTTGGACGCCTTAAAAGTAAATTTTTTTAGACTGGATCAACAGGATGGAACATTGGAACATTGTCAGTCTTATTTAAGTGTATTCGATACAACAAATGATGCATTAATTTTATAATATTAGCATTTCCTACTCACTAACTAACAGGTACTGCAGTCTTCTAGAAAACTGGATACCATCACGAATATACTGTATATTGTACTTGCGTTTCCTAAAATTGAGAATAATGGCTACCAGCTATTGGAATATTTGGAATAAAAAGAAGTATATTTGATCACTAACTAAATTATAACTACTTTGATAATATATTGTATATAAGCACATTGGAAAATGAATTAAACTATTATTTGTACAAACATTAATTAATTGCATTCATTGGCTGAACATCATAATTTGGTTGAAGCTAAATTTTAGAAATACATGTAAACCAACCTACTTGTATATATATTAAATATTCAACAATAGATGGATGACACATTAAACATTTAACTAAAGAGGAACACACGTGTTGGTAACATAAACAGAACGATAAAATTAAATAAATATTATTCAGAAATATATTCAATTCAACAAAACAAGTTATTTTGGAAAGGAAGACTAACTTAAGTCTTCTTTTTAGGAATCCTGAAACCAAGGATCCCCCTTGGTTGGTTTAGTAGATTCTGTTCTACAGTATCAATTGAACTTCCTCCTGGAATGCAATTTTGACGTTGCTGCGTTGAATGAGCGGAAGTGGAAGTTTTGGAGCCACTAGATGCTAAGTTGCTCCTTATTTCAGTGCTACTTTTTCTGGTCTGGTTTTCGGACGGCAATGGAGAAGAAACTCGACGTTCTGAAGATGTGCTATGACTTGTTGAAGCTGTTTCTCGGTTGGTAGAAAATGTTGGTTTTGACACCTTGGGCAAAGGCGGCAGGCGTTGTCGACTTTGATCTGTTATATTCTTGGTAGAATAAGTTTTACATTGCGCTGTTACTTCTGTTGCTGATTTCTTCCTATTAATGTTAACGTGACTTTGGATCTCCTTGATTATCTTTTCCGCTGAAACCCATAGATGTTCAATTAAAATACTAACATACTATAATTGTAAAGGTTTTTTATAAAATATTGGAATAAATATTAACCCTTTTCTTTGAGTTCTGTAGCAGTACTCTTTTCCTGCTTTTCACCTTCCTCGATCTGGTAATGGGCTTTTACTTGGTGAATGTACATACCGCCATAGCTGAATCTCCTGTGACAGCCTTTAATAGGACATAGGGATTCGCCTTTGCTATCTTCATGCTCTTTCGCGACATGAATGCGATGATCCGGACCTGTTTTCTTAATTGCCTGGAAACAAATGAAGCAAAGCTCCTTATCGTGCTTCGCTAAATGCTCGATGGCGTCCTTTCTTTCACGGAATGTGAATCCACGTTGGCTGCAGTGAATTTCATTGCACGTACGCATCAATTGTAACGCTTTTGTAACAGAGTGTTTAGTTGGTAGGTTCCGCTTGTTCGCCAAAACTTCTCGGCTTTTGGTGGTTGATTGTGATGATGGAGGTGCTCGAGGTTCCTGCGGCGTACATTGGTTCAAATCCTCAGACACCTCCAGTCTACTTGCACTTTGCTTAGGGGGATTGTACGAAGGAACGTTTTGATCGTTCGAATTCATCCCGGAATTCATAGATTGAGTCGGAGTAGATGCTTGAGTGTCACTAGGTTGGTGCTGTCTTGCAACATTAGTAACCTCCTCTCTGTTCGTGTTGCTCTGCTGGTGATTATTAGGATGATGTGACGGTGAAGTTGCTACACTAACATTGTGAAAGCTCAGATAAGCGTCTGAGTTTATTCGTCCTAGGTCAGTTGGAGGTACCCGCTGGAGGTAGGGTTGGTGCTGGTTTTGACCGTAATTAAACTCTTGTGGGATAGCACACTGCTGCTGCTGGTGAGGATGATGTGGAGAACGTACAGGTAGGTTGGGTTGGTGCTGGTTTTGACCGTAATTAAACTCTTGTGGGATAGCACACTGCTGCTGCTGGTGAGGATGATGTGGAGAACGTACAGGTGTACTGGTGTTATTCACACAGCTTATCCGCCACGGTTCAGTTGGAAGTACCCGCTGGAGGTCGGGTTGGGGCCAGTTTCCACCAAAATTAACATGCTGTCGGCTATCACTTTGTTGGTGGTGAGGATGATATGGAGAATGTATAGGCATAGGGTTATTGCTATTTTGAGCCCCGTCTGAGTATCTTCGCCCCAGCGCAGTTGGAAGCGGTTGAGATTCCTGCCCCGGTGACTTTGGATATATATGAGGTTGCACAGCTTCATAATTCTCCTTTCTATTTAAATTTGATTGCGGACGATAAAAATTGTTTGATGGGAAGTGGGAATCTGAACCGTAACTTTCTGAAGACAAACGTCTGCCACGAGCATTTGAATGACCACCTCTGTTAAATTTCTCACGAGAAAATCCGGGGCTACGACTACGACTGCGGTGGTGAGAATGATGATCACTATATCGCCTCCGTCTTGGATCAGAAGAACGCGAGTGTGAAGATGACCCGCCACTCCAGTTTCTACTCTTGGGCCCATGAAAACCATTCCTTTGATGTCTGTTGTCACGATACTGATTTCCCCTATGAAATCGATCTGAGTGGTCCAAATCTTCATTTCTAAGCCTTTCCCTTGATCCATCTTCTCTGAGGTCATGACTTCTTCGGCGCCCTGATGCTGAACTGGTGGAGGTATAATGTTGTTCTGGAGAACGAGTTCTACTATTCGTTGAGTTATTTCGTACTCGTACGGGACTTCGACTCCTTGAATGAATGTTAGGATGCTGTTGACGTGCTGTTTCCTTATCATTAGAACTGGGTGGAAGATTGGAAGAAGAACCGTTGGCGTTAACATGAAAATGAGATGTTCTCCGCTTTGGAGCAGCAGGTCTTGAACATCGCGAGGAACTACAAAAAGAATCAAAAAGAAAATGTGCATTTAGTTTATGTCCTTGCTTCATGCCACCTAACCCTTCTTGAAGAAGGCTTATTCCTATCCTGCAAATCTACTTATTGTGTATCTTAAAAACAATTCAAGTGACTATGCTTACAAGTGAACTAATAGAACTTCCATAATGGAAGCCCCCGTACAAAAAGAAATAAACAAACACTTTATAGTTTTACATGAATTTACATTTGTTCTCCAGAATATGACACACATTCACAAAACTGCACGTTCAATAAGTGTCTTCAAATTTTAATTATATTACAATGACGCATCTGAGTTGAAATGAGAGACTATTCAACCCGATTGTACAAGATATAGCAATGGATGGATGATGTGTGTATGTGATGAACTGATAATAATTAATATTGTTGTCTCAACTCACCTTTCTTGGGGCTCTGAAGGCTCGCGTTGGCCGCGTTCACCTGAAATCGTCCTGTTGAAGTGAAATATTTGGTCATTATGACTAGAAAAGAAATGAACAATTAAATATTAAACATTGCAACTATAAACTAGAAGTCACTGATAACTATGCGATTATCCTTTTAATTAAACTTGTTTAATTTTTAGATAAGCACCTGTCAGTTAACCAAGACGGCACAGTGAGTGACGGCTCAGTAAGTGGTGACGGAATGTCTGCTTCGTTAATCTTCTGACCTTCATCCTGTCTTCTGTATAGACAAAGAATTAACTTATTAATTGTCAAAAAAATTTGTGCTGCCTTGTCGAGAAGATTTGGAACAACTAAATACATACCGTTCAAAAGAAGATGGTCCTGGTTGAATCTCAACTCTAGAAACATTGTTATCATTTTGTAAACCATCTGGGTTTCGGGAGGATACTTCCTCCTCCCGTTCGGTTTGTTGTACACTGGGTTGTTCAGCAAGGTTTCTGCTGTCAATTGAAAAGAAAATTGACTTTATTTAAACGAAAAAGTTTGGACGAATAATACAACAATTGATTCGATGCAGTTTACAACCACTTTGTTCACTCGTGTACGGCTGTCCATTTATCAGTGGGGCGCCTCGCGTATCCACATCTGCAGCACCACAGATGGCTGTCCAGGGAAATTTCCCATCCACACAATCTCTTCATCATCATCATCATCTGGCACAATGATGGACTCTTGTTCTCTAACGTCAGAAAAGCCGAGTTTATGCCGTTGCCCGTAAAGGTCTGACAACGTCGGCGATCCACATCGTTTCGGCATTTTTATAACAGACCTGCAACAAAAAAATCTTTTAATTACACGTGTATCAATCAATCAATGTGTAACAATCCTTATGTTCCATGAATCCTGCACAATCGTGCATAAACACATCTGTCTGGGATGCATGCACGAGAGTTGCCAGTTTCATGGACCACATTTCGTATCTAAACTTTTTCTCATGTCATTTGTCCAAGAAACTTTTCAAAATCTGGCGTGACTTCCCAAGTTCCCACTGCAAAAAATGCATGTACCAAAACTTGTGTATCTTGGAATGATATGAAGGCATTTCGTTTTGCATTTTTTTAAATTGCTACAATTTCCGTTTCCCTTGCAATGCGCATAAAATACTAATTTCTACTACCACTACACAATTTATAAAGTACCGTAAATACTTGCATCAACTGGCCTTTTCATATGTATATGCGGCGAATGATTAAAATTTTTGGTCCACAAAGTCGAATATACTAATTGAAGGCGTATATGTCCTTGCTGCTGATTGAGTTACGATAAAATAAATATGAAATATGTTCAGAACTTGATTTTTCAACTATTAACAATCAGTTAGGCTCGGGTGTCTAATAAGTCTCCAATTTTTGAAGGTTTAAAATATTTCAAATCAAATATAACAATTTAAGTAAATTTACGATTTATCATCGTGGCAATTTTATTTATTACCACTCGGGTTTCAAGTATTCAAAATTTTGGGGCCCCTTAGTCTTTGGAAAGGTATTAAGAAAGGTATCAAGCCGAAGGGAGTAATTAGTCACCTGAACACTGACTGACAATGGTGGGTATTTTTCTGTAAATTCTACGCCTAACTTTGGAATTGAAATGAGTTTGCTTATATGACGATAATAATCTAAATATTATTGATAAAAGTAATTTTTTTTGACTACCTATCACTGAAACTTGCATGGGCAATTATTTACTACTAAATTACTCACGTATGTAATACTAACAAGGTATATTATGAAATAACCAAACTAAACAACTCCTCTGTAATTTTCAATATGGGAAAACTGACATTACTATTTGGCATTCTTTAACTCGCGCGGCAGTAAGAACATGCACCTTTTGCGACAATTTTCAACTAATGAATGATGTATTTATGGGATACTGCTGTCTACTTTGCTACCTATATATTACCAATTGAATGCTAGTAAACATACTGCTATACTCTATACTACAATTGCTTTTGATCTATCTATTTTATGAACTGACTTTTCAATGTGTTACCTTTCAATCAACAACATTTACGACGAAAGCAAATTAGTTATATTGGAATAAGCAAGCATAAAATGGGCATCTAACGCTTCAGTTCGAGAACGTTGCGAGAAATGCGACAGTTCTATACTACTGCGATGCATTACTAGAAATGCATAATACATTTCAGACAAGTATGGACACGATTACGGACCTCATGAAGCGATGATGATAGTGATAGATTAAAATGAGAATAGGCAAAGAGTCTGAACTAAGCCTTACGCACCACATAGATGCATGGCAGCCGCAACAAAACGGACAGGCAGGACAATAATGTCCCCCAGATTTTTGGAAATCCCATAAGAAATACATTGGCAAAAATAAATATCCCCCTAATATCATATTTAACGTAATTTGTCCACCTGTGCCCCCCCACTCAAAATTCATACAGAAAAGCAGCATTTTGTCTCTTGCAAAGCACGTGCGATCATAACTCATAATTTTATTGAGTCATTTTCACCTCATCTGAAACAATGGCATCTCAGTTAGGGCTACATATTTGCATAATGGATAATAGACCTAGTTAAGCAGTTCAATTAAGCAATAAACTAAGCAACAATCCCATACCATAAAAATGATAGCCTTCAAAATATTTGAAACAATTAAGAAACGCATTTTAGTGGGGTGACTAAAAACATTACAAAGCAACGAGCAACGTTTGGTGTTACGCTTGTATGAATTTATATGCACACGTACCTATTATGTACGCTCTTTGTGTCCTGTGCGGGGGATGGTTTCCCACCCCCCGCTATTGGATGCAGATTGATTCGGAAAAGACTCTGTTGTAGTTATAGTCCTCGGCTGAAAACATGTGTGCATTACTTTATATGAATATAACTTACCTTTTGCTTCTCTCGTTGAACAGCAAGGTTGCTTTGCTAGGCATATATTATACTCCACCGTATGTACATAGTAGTCTACTACCTTTACAGAGTCACTTTCATGTTGATGCGTATAGTCGATCGAGTCAGTAAGCTGACAAGAAAGAATCATCATCAACACTTCAATGCTCACAATAGAGTAGACACTAAACATCACTCGAGCTTTACTTGCTCTGATGTAAGTATATACTTGTACATCGGCGGAGCACGAATATTACCAATGGTAGTTACCACCTAATATCAATATCAGTTTATATAAAGCTAACTTACTTGTTCGTCGCTACTGGTGAACACATAGGTTGGACCCCTATTCCCTTCGACTGGACTGGAAACTGAGGACCGGCAGCAGCAGTCCTGGGCAAGGAGACTGGGCACTCTGGAGCTCTGCAGGGAGAAACAGGTTTATCGGTGAAGCTCTCCTGTGGTACTGATGCAGCAGTTAAATTCTCGTTGGCTTTTATACCACGGCGCTCCCAACTATTACAACATCACCAAGCATTGGCGACGATCGCAAGTGCGAAGAAAAGGTTATTTTGGGTAGCCAAGCCAAGCCACTGGGGATGCATCACAAAATACAGCAAAAGTATAGGGGGCTGCGGTGGGATATGAGGGGATTTAGTACTTCGCCTAGGATGTAGGTTACATCCCATATATTTTAGGTTTAATATTTCTCATTGTGCCCCAAATCGCGTACTATAAAGTGTTTAGTTTTAGACTTTTATGGTACTCCTGCATAAGAACATTTTCATATAAACTATTTTAATCATCAATAATTAGAATACTATGCATAATGCATAAAAAAGTTAATTGGTTGTTAAACAAATTTTTGTTACCTTTGCAGTCAAATTTTATGAACAGCCCCTTTGAAACCACTATCTCTTTCTTACGTGGATAGGTATCGTAAGTCATTAAAAGATAAGCATCTTTTCCTTTTTCTCCGGACCTCCTATCATCCAATGTTACAACTGAGAAGCTGTCCCAAATTAGGGTCTGTTTATTTTTGTTGTTCGTCTTTGTGGTGTTGGCTATTTCATATACAATATATGGTACTCTGTTTTCATAAGAAACGTTTTGTTTGAATAAACAAGACAGGACAGCAGAAGGAGATTACAAACTCAAAAACGTTGAGCGTACGTACATCACTACACAACTCCATTCCACCGTTTCTGCTTTGTACTGGATTTACGGAATCTTTATCATCAACACATATTCCGTACTTGTATAGGAAGAAACTCTCATATCCATTCTATAATCCTGAAAAAATGCTTTGTGTTTGGCGAAGAAAATGTACCTAAAGAAAAGCTACAATGTGTTTTGTTGGAGGGGAAATAAATGCATGTCAAGGCTTCTCATTTTTAGTTGCATATAATAATACGCGTACATAATATGACTGTTTTTTCTAAAGTTACTTCCTATATAAAGTCAATGTAATGCGGTTTTTATGTTTGACGTGCAACCAGATTTCACCAATGAACATGAAATTATCTCTTGTAGTTGTTGAACATTTCTGTGTTCTATGATTGTAAATAAAATGCACGTTTGTTTTAATAACCCCTTTTTTTACACTGGAATCATGCATCAAGTGAGTTTTTTAATTTTAAAAATACAAAATATCTTGCCTGATCATGAGCATTAGAGATGGACCATCATAATTTCAAATGTCAGTATTATATGCATCATACATATTATATCAATCTCTTCTCATGTGTCCTCACGTCATCACAAAATAGAGGAAAACCTCAAAATAAAGTTACCGCATTATGGCCTAGTAAAGTCAGTAAAAGTCATTGATCTGAATTCAAATAAAGCTGGAATTTATTATCATTTAAATAATGCTATCTGAACAAAACGGTTCACCAAAGCCTCAATCTTAATTCATCTAGTTAGCTCGACACCAACAAGAAATGTATGAAACGCCTTGTGGAACAAAATCAGAAATGTTATACCGATTCTATAATTCCTTTTCTCAATAAAGGACGTGATGAATCATGATTCAGACCTACGTATGTATGAAAAAGTAAAGATGCAATTAAAATAGAACTTACAAAACATCCAGTTTTTTATTACATACGATATATATATATACCCAGCAAGACATGATACTCATTGTTTGACCTTTGATCACATTTAAGTCGAGAATAAAATCTTATTCTGCAAGATTTACAATAAAATAGCCTTTTGCAGATGAATGAATCGTCTTACCCCAACTTCACACTTGCTTAGAATGCTACACTACACTGCAAGGACATATTAACAAAGAAGTGAGCTTGCTTTTAACGACCTTTACATTTCAGCAACACATCAAGCGGAACATAGTCTTTTTAAAATGATAAAGGATAATTAATCAGTTTATTAGCTGGTTGAAGTTTCATCCTAAACAAGCAACGTTGCATAACATAATACACACCAACCATATCATTCAATAGTGCTGACGGCTTTGTCTTGTAATAATTAATTACCCGCATACCATAGTTAGTTTGATGGGATCACTATGCACTTTTGAGAGTATACATACACGTCTGTGCTTTTATGTTCAAAATTATTATCACCATAAATTTAGTACTTGTAGATTTTACTATGCTTTTAATTGATCCTGTAAAGTTTAATGAATTTTTTTTTGGATCTCCTTTAGTCTGGCTGATATTGAAGGTACGCGTACGACGGCACTATACTTGATGAATTCATCTTAGCATGTAGGTTAGCACACCGGAAGCACGGATTAAAAACTCTGGTAGAATAGCAATTATCATAGTACAGATATACACTTCCTTGATCTCTTTTTATAAGAATGAGTTTATTTTACTGATTCTAGATACTAAATGAACATTAAGGTTTATAATGTAGGTAAGACAATATCGATGTGTGCATCAGTGTACACAACATAAATTAATATTAGCTTCAGTATTTCACGTTTAAAGCCTTTAAGTACCACTCACTAGGTTTTGATAGCTACCAAAATCGCATGTCTTTAAAGCTTTGATTGCTTGATGACAATAAACTAGAACGGCTATATAGCTGTCGCTAAACACGGCTAAATATATAAATAAATATTTCTTGATAAAACAGACATTTCTACAAAAATTCAGTACTATAAAAACAATTCGGTAAACATCATATGTATGTGTATACTTAATGTAAGTATTTCTCAACAGAGCTAAACTAGGCTAATTAAAATCTTAAAGCCTGACTTTAAATGGCTATCATACCTTCAGCATTTAACTGTAATACCAATAACGTACCATTCTCTATCGCCATCATCATCCTACTAAACATAAGCAAATTATGATAAAGTTGCACCCGATTGGCATACAGTAAAATTGTACTCAAATCTACCGTCAACCGTGTACTACTAAAAATCAACAGTCTCTATGTGGATGGCTAATATACTACATGGTCACACTTACTTCTTCTCCTACTCTAACATTTTTTGATTCCTCATAAAATCTACACATGAAGAAATACTCTTGACATTTTACATAATATAATATTGCATGTACTTACAATAAAATACACAATTCTGTACATTATCCTATTTCTTCTCCCTTGCCTCATCTCAGACATTTTCAATGAAATGATTTTTTCTTCAAGGTCTATCACTCTACGGCTTAAGTCTTCTTATGTTGACACTGACATGCAGAAATGACAAAATACACCGAGTCTTAGCCAATAAATAAATTTTCAGTTGCCAAACATCGATATCCTCTTCACTTGCACAAAATAGTCAGACATTCAAGCATACATATTTTTCATACATCAGCAGTTCATCCACCAAAGTAACAAATCACAGTTAATTACATTAGCTAGGTTGACTAACAAGACATATTTACTAAAATATCATCATTTTTTCCAAAAAAAATAATTTGGTTTTTAAAGTCAAATAGCTGCTTTTTTATGATGATACGCTTATCACGAACTCATACATTCATGGTTTCATATGCTTCATATTCAAACACACATATTCTATAAGTTTCTAATTTTGTTTGTTTTTCCGTAAATAGTCTGCCTGCTTCCTAATAAGTCCCCAGTAGTGTCCATGATTTTTTTTGTTGTCAGTTGCTTACTTACTTTTAAATCTAGATTGCGATATGATACGAAAATACATTTCTACTTTTTATGCTTGGACACTGTTTGTGTGGATGATTGTTGTTAAACGTTTCTGTATCAATTTGCACCTTAATTAAACTAAACCTTTTTATGAGAGCTATAGTCTGACTATTGTGTTTTCTTCAAACTTACTACCTCAGGTATACTTGAATGTTTTTTTGTAGTTACACACAATAGAACTGTTTGAACAGAGATGATGAGGTTTGGTGTTTTTTAACCCTGAGTGTAACTTCGCTGTCTGAACATGGCGGCGATCTCTTCAGCAGTTTTGTTTTTCGTCTCAGGAACCTTGAACCAGATGAAGATGACGAAGAGACCCAGCAGTACGGTAAAGATGATAAATACATAGGGGCCGAGGAGGACCTGGAGAGGAAGGAAGGACCAGCCAACAATGAAATTAGAAGTCCAGTTGACAGCGACAGCAATTGAGGTAGCCATTGGTCGAGCACCAGAGTTGAACAATTCAGAAACCAAGAACCAAGGTATCGAGCCAGGGCCAGAAGCGAACATGACGACAAACATGACCACAAGAATGATACTGAAGTAGGAGATCCAGCTCGCAGAGTCCTGTGGATTAAAGAGTAACATTAAACATTAGACTCTTTGCATGAAAGTCATGCATATTAAAGAATCAAAATGATGAGCTCAGCGTTGTTTTTTTTACCTTGAAGAGAATGCAAAGGAAGAGAAGGAAGACGTCAATGAACATTCCACTGAATCCAAAGAGAAGAAGGGTCTTTCTGCCAGCCTTTTCAACAATGACTAGTGAAACAAGAGTCATCACCACATTCATTGCACCCATTCCCAAAGTAGCCAATTGGGCAGTTGATCCGGTTAATCCAGCAGACCTGTTGAACATTAAAGATGATGGAACGTTATAGAAGGGACTTTGCAATATGGCTATAAAATAGACTAATTAATTAAGTATAAAATTAATTATGACATACTGGAAGATCTTGGTGGAGAAGAAAATGACAGCGTTAATTCCACTGAGTTGTTGGGCGACCATCATCATGCAAGAAATAATGAGTGGCATTCGAAGACTCACGGTAAACATTTCCTTCAATGATGGTTTGGGTACGGCCTTCATCTGTTCATATTCAGCCCTCATTTCGTCAAGTTCTTCATGGACTTCAATGGTGCCGCGGAACCAGGTAAGTGCTGTAATACAAAAACAAAAATTCATTAATGTGGGACTAGGAATTTTCAGAAAAATAAATATTGTTTTAGCATTTTTCATACCTCTTTGAGCTTCGATTTCCTTTCCTTTGTTCAAGAGAGTGAATTTAGGAGATTCTGGGCAGATTGGAAGAGTGCACACTTGGAAGATGGCAGGGATGATGGTGCAAGAAAGGAGCCATGGCCACATTGCTGACGTACCGAGGAGACTTCCAAGACCCAAAATCTGACTGATCAGAATGGAAATTGTTACAACGAGTTGGTAGACCGTTCCAATAGCACCTCGGAGATGACTCGGAGATATTTCAGCGAGATACATGGGGGTGAGACCAGCATTCAATCCAGAGTTAATACCAACAAAGAATCTGCCCACAATCAACATTTCGTAGTAGCCACATGGTTTTGCAAAGCCGATAAGAATCACTCCAATAAGGATGGTAATGTTGTTCCACAATAATCCAACTTTCCTATAAAACGAGATAAAGTTCCATTGAATTAAACTTTTCAATACAAATTCCGGACGCTTTATTTGAAAATACGTTCAAAAGTTAACTAACTTCCGAGCCTGTCAGCAACAATTCCAGTCATCATTGCACCAATAATCCACCAGCGCAGTAGATAGAAACAATCCATGACCAAATCATTGTCAACTGAGTTTCATCCATATAATTGCCAAATCTTTCTTGTGACGTTTCGTTGATAAATTGGCAAATGAGCTGTAACAATAAAAGCCATGTTTATAAATTACCATTTTCTTTATTTGGAAAATTATTTAAAATCATTTCTCATTTTAAATAAAATCCGGATGTCAATTGACACTGCACACTTTCGAGATTATATAACCAAGTCTAGTCTATAGACTAATAAAACTTTCATCTTAAGCTTAAAGTCATTTCCGTCATTTTAATCAGTATCATATCAGCCAGTGTTGAAATTTTAAGTCAATCCAAACCGTTCAGCAATAAGTTTTATCAATGTCTCACACACCTACTCATTAGAGTCGTAAATGACTAAATCATGTCATTTAAAGTGCAAGTGATAACTTGGTGACATTCCTGCAAACGTCAGCTCTCAAAGTTCATATGATACTACTTGTACAAGTATTAAAACTGCAGAACGAGGTAAAATACTGATCGTACGACAAATTTTATACAGTTGTAATCCGATTCCAACACATAACGAAGATAATTTTGTGGTTCCATCTGCTTAAAGTTCCATTATCACTCACGAAGAGGAGTTCAAAGACATTTTTCATGCTGACTTTGCTCCGCCTTCATGATGATTTGAACTTGGAAGCGAGTAATTACCCTTATCGTAAAAACTAAATGGGTCTCCTTTCCTTAAACAAACTGCTTTGTACTGGATTTAAGCATTTTAATTTTAGTTCGTCTCCGACGATTTTGTTCGAATGTAATGTAGTAATGCTGCATTATGCTCATATTCAATTCAGACAGACTTTGATAGACAAAAACGAAAGTTTCTCAAGTTTCCCCAAAGTCGCTGTTTCATCGTTTGGTAACGTTATAATTGATTTAGCTTGTAATTTGACTACGATCGAACAGAAATGCTTGTAAATGACATAAATGAGTTAGGCTCTCATATAATCTTTTTTGTCCACCTCTTCAGATCCTTCAGATTAAGGATACGAATGAAATTGACATACTGCCCGAGTACGCGCCACAAATAACAATTAAAATGTGGAAAATACAACGAATTGTACGAAAAAATGTAGTCTTTAATCAACATGTGAAAGCAACCGGTTTGTTTCACATTTTGTTTGGCATGAATATGTATTCATACTTCATTTGCTCAGTGAGTGCATCTCCAAAAAAAGATGCGCCACGTGATTATAAAGGTAGCATTTTAAATAATGACA
>LJIJ01000692.1:0-83278 GCA_001718145.1 Orchesella cincta | reverse complement strand
TGAAGGCTTCAGATTTCTCCATGGCAGTGACTTCAAAATAATTAGGATTTACTGAATCACCATTCTTTTGACATTTTCAATTGCTAAATATGTTTGAAATTTTTCTGGGCGAAATTGGGAACAAGATATGCTTTCGTGCTTTCAGGAAAACTGTCTTTGCCAAATTCTGTATTATTGCAGCTACGAAAAAAATTTGACGACTTTTATCGCGGTAAAACAGCAGGCATTTACCTTAGCTTGGTTAGGTTAAAATATTAAGAAAGATGTATGAACACGAATTTAACACTTGGATATCTGATTTGCCTCAGCCTAAACCTTTCCTGATTTAACTGTGAATGGTATCCACTGTAACGTTATCATTCTAAATATAAAGCAAAAGCAAGTACTTTATAAAAAGAGTCATCGCGCATTTAGTTGGGAGAGCATATGGACAACATTTCTATAAAACCTGAAATAGATAAACTAAAAAGCGCATTTCATATTACAAACCCTGATTTAGCCTGTAGTGAAAACGTAAAATGGAATAAAAAGATTACATAGATACAAAGCATACAAAAGGGTCCTCCTTAAAAAAATGGTACCTCATGACTCAGTTTGAGTAGAGTGCTATGCTCGTAATATAAGTTATGGATTGTATGTGCATATTTAGCGATTAGTTCACCCTTTTCGTAGATATGTATTTACGTTTACTGGGCAAATAAAAATAAATTTTCTCAATGCAAATGCACACAGCTGACAAAGAAACTAATTTGTCGGTTTGAATTATAGCGTTGTAATTATCATTTACGATGCGGCAACACGTTATACTCTATTAATGATGTGCAATAGGTTAATATTGAAATTTTGTTATCTAGTGATTAAATTCATTCACAGAAGATCTCAAATTCCTAATGTTTTGAGACTGGCAGTGTTCTGCTTTTGTAAATAAGCTATCTGTATTCGGGTCGTTGCGGGCTATTATTTCATTTATTACATTTACAGTTCTGTTTTCCTATTTAATTACTACTGTTTCTCGCATTTGTCAGTTGTAATATTTTACAGTTTTAGAAATAGTTTAAAAAATTTGTAGATTTTGTTCTGGTTTTAATTGGTTACTTTTTGTTTAGAATTCAAAAACAAATTGTGTAAACTCGAATTAAATGTTACCACTGGAAAGATTTTAATTAACTGACTAATCATAACACTAATTCATATTGCTAGTTCAAATTAATCTAAATACGGGTTTATTTACAAATAAATCGGCCTTTTTCCCTAGGTAGACATACTTGCGCTTCAAAATATTCCAACTGCACTCGAATGTTTGTTATCATTATTATACTTTTATTATATATTAGTATAATTTTTTTGGAGCGGACTACGTAAAGAAACTACATTCGAAGTATACGTTGATTCATTAAAAACAGCTTTTTGACGGTATGCAATTTATTTAAAAACGTTTTCACAAAACTCTACATGATAATAAAATATTAATAGGTTACATTTTATCAATATTCCTACAAATATGTTGGTCAAATGAATTCTACGATAAATTAGGCCAGGATTCTAAAACTGATATTAACGAAAACGTTTACAGGAACTTACGCTGTACTAACAAAAAATTAATTATTTAATGCTATAAACATTATGCGTGTAAGGGATACTAACCAATATTCTAAAATAAGCACTACTTATGTATTATTTAATAAAAATTGAAATGCATTTTTGAGTTGGATAATAGTTATTGGGTTTCAATTCTTGCAGGTTGTGAACCATAGCACTTTCTTGATTATATTCCATATTACGCTTTTCCACTGTCACTTTGACACACAAATTCATGATATAATGATTTTAAAATTCACATGTAACTTTCTGGTTCGCTCGAACCATGATTCGAATTACTTCGAATTCAATCGTACTTCGAACCGTATCTGGTTTGATTCGATTCGGTTCAAAGCGCCAGAAAAAATTTGCTGATTCGATTCGATTCGAAGCTTCAGAAGAGATACGCTGGTACGATACGATTCGATTCGAATCTTACCACAAACAAAAAGTGAAAGAAATGTCCATATAAATTAGCATTTTTGTTGATAAAACTGGTAATTAGTTGTATTTTAGTGTCATTTTCTACTTATTTATACACTAAAACAGTTTAAAATTGCAAAAAAGTGTGTAATAAGTTGAAAATGCAAAGCAATATGACAAATTCATACCATACGGTTCGAATCGATTCGATTCACGATTCGTATTTTCGAATCAGGTTACGGTTCGATTCGATTCGCGAATCATATTTGCGAATCAGGTTACGGTTCGATTCGATTCGCGAATCATATTTGCGAATCAGGTTACGATTCGATTCGAACCTGAGGATTTTTTCATGTGGTTCGATTCGATTCGAAGCATTTAAATTTTGAAAAAATACGGTTCGATTCGGTTCGCGTACTCAAAGTTACATGTGTGTAGGTGATAGCTCGGGAATCGTTGGAATTGATGCTGCAATGTCGAATCTGGATCGACAAAACATATAAATTTTAAAAAATGGAGTTTAATCACCAAAAGAAAAGTTTTGAAGGAGAATTTACTCAATTTTTAATGCATACCGAGTTGTCTAGGAGCTGGAGGTGGTGTATTACTGAACGCCGGCCGAACAGATTCTGATTCAGTCTCTTCATTTTCGTTTTCGGGGCTCATTTCTACTTCCATATCCTCGAGGGCACTTTTTTCTCATTTGCTTGAGAATTCTGACATACATGGGAACCATGCTGTTCTCTCAGGTGCTCACTTAATTGCGAAGACAAATCGAAGGTTGCTTGGCAAGTGACACACTCCCAGTTTTCCGTCTCGGGCTCTAGCTGGCTAGCTCCTTCGTCGGTGTCAGAATCCAGGGCGATGTCTTCTCCAGTTTCCTTCGAAGCCAAATTATCAAGCGTCGCAATCATTGTGCTCGTTGATGTCTCAGGCTGCTCGCTGTTGAGGTGTTGTGGTGGTGTAACTGGATTTACACTCCCCCTCAATGATGCTGTTGGACGTCGTCGGATAAGTGGCAGGGTTATGTTGGGTATGCTTCTCCAGATTGACGTCTCGGGCTGCTGCTGATTAACTCTTTCTTGGGTCTCTGAATCCAACGTAACGATTTCATCTCCACTTTCATTAGAAGCAGGATTAGCAATCGCTCTCCGTTGCTGTTGATCTTGTTTCAGCTCTTCACCTCCTCCAAACTTAAATGAGCATCCTTTCCATTCACACTGGCTTTTCACTTCGTTGTGGATCTGCTGATGAGATTTCCAAGCTCCCACAGACCCAAATGATTTATCACAACTCCCTCCGAATTTGCACTTGTAATTCTTCAACAAAGTATTTATAGGTTTTCTACCCCGCCCCGTGCGTTTGTCACGTTTAGTGACACAGTTTCCTCCGCCGTGCCATCAACAGTTTCCCCAGTCGATGCTATTGGAATCAAATTCATAATGTCATCTTCAACTGGAACACGACGATGATGACTGCCCCGATGAAGTTTCAGACGGGCTTCGTCCACGTGAAAGTGGAAAGTCCATATTTTCAACTTTAAATAGCCCAATTCATATGCGGTCCATTGGAACCGCCTAATTAAAATGAGTTAAAATCTCGTTTTTCCGAAAAATCACCCTGTATGCATAGGTTTTATAGCATAAATGAACTTAATTGAAGTGAAACAATTAGTAATATTTAGCAAAATCCAAACAATTTAGGCAACTGAAACCTATCCCAAAACGAATGTAAACGAGTGGATGAAGCCGACCAACAAAGATTTTTTTGAAATTTTTATTGGTCGATTAAATTAAACCATTTTTATAGTTTTTAAATGGTAATTTTAATTATTTGTAGCTACCATGCACACAGTTTAGCTAAAATTTCAAAATATATGGAGTAGAGTATGATATTTTATGAAACACATGGCGTTGGAGCGAAACTCGCTAAAGTGTGTGCAACAGAGATACGGCACTTAATTGCTGGAACAATTAAATGAGTGGTTAACATGTATCCGCCCCTTTTGGTGGTTTCACAAAATGCGTGATCCATCGCAAGCTCATGTGAAAAACAATCGGCGTAGTAAAGTAGTAGAGCTAACCGGTAGTAAAGTTGACCGGTCAACCAGAAAAACCCTAATGAAGCAAAATAGGAAAATTTCCTTTTACGTGCATTTGCATCACATGAACCACCCCTTTTCATTCATGCACAGTGGGACCTCAAAAGAAGGGGCAAAGTGCAACAAAGGTAGTGCGTAAATGGCCAAAAATACGGAAATGAGATTTTTGTCACTTTCACGTGGACGAAGCCGACGGGAAGAGCTTGCAAAGGAAAGTTGGGGCGGACGACATCGGAATGGCGTTTGTTTTGTGTGCAGTTTGTGGTGATGGTAAAGTCCTTTTTTGTTGCAAACTTTTGTGTACAAGATTTCCACCCACATTTAAAATGTTTCTGGTCCACGTGGGTCTGTTGGTGAATTTTCAAATATTTGTTGGTCGAGTAAGATTTGAGACAATCCTCAAAGTTGCATTTGAAGTTGCCTTCCACTCCATGAACTCTCAAATGAATTGATAAATTGGCAGAGCCCAAAAATGAGAGTTGACAACAAAACTTACACCGGAACGGAGCAGATCTTGAGTTCTTCTGGTAGTGAAGTTTAAGGCTGCTCTTCCATGCAAACTTTTTGGAACACGCTTTCCACGCACAGGAATAAGGTTTTGGGATTTTCGGGATACTCTCTGTATCCCTGTAATCTGGAGCTTCACTCATTGTTGAATGCCCTGACTGCGGCTCCTGATCGTTGTTGAGATTCTGCGGTGGTGAAGATGGTTAACCATTTTGGATTTCATTGCCGACATTCTCGCTTGAATGTTCTTCAGTGGAACTATGTCGTATATTTTCAGGACTCAAAAGTGCGTTTGTAGTTTCAAACACTTTTCCGTGAGTTATCTGCATATGTGCGCGAAATCCCTCCATGGTTTTCATGCTCGTGTTCCAATAATTACAATTGTAGGCTGTGATTTTAGGCTGAACAAGTTCCATGTGGGTGGCGAGAGCTTCCCGATTTTTCCAATATGTTTGGCAAATAGAACACTTTATTCCAATTGGATTGAAACTTCCCCTCGCTGATGCTGTTGGACGTCGTCGGATAACTGGAGGGTTATTTTGGGTTATTTTGGGTTTGGTCCAACGCATTTGAGATTGAGGACGTTGTGATAAACTTGTTTCTGGAGGAAGATTTTTATGTACACGCCCCTTGTGTTTTTTGACGGATGTGTCGGTTTGAAAACGTTCCATGCAAATGTCACATTGAAAGAGTCCGGGAAGCCCTGTCACTGTCTTGTGAGCCTTTCTCATGTGCTGCCGGAAAATACCAATTTGGAGACTCTCAAGGCCACACTGGGGACATTCATATGGAACCCGGAGGTGGTGGAAGCTTTTGAGGTGGAAAGTAAGAAGAACTGGAGTAGAGAAAGTGAGTTGGCAAATATAACAACATTTTTCGGCTACTGGAGAAACTGTGTCTGCGTTGAGAACAGTGATTGCTTCAGTGGCGTTAATGGCAATTGTGTCACTGATCAATGCCAGGCTGAAGTTAGAATCTTTCTGGTTAGTCATGGTCTCTGTTTCTATCTGGATGTCTTCGTACACTTCTCCATCTGCATCATCATGCTGCTGAATATGGGTATCGGCTTGTGCTTCGTTGCACGACGTTGGCACTTCAACGTCAACACCGTTTTCACTAATTTCACCAACACAGCCATACACTTCTGCATCAATTACTTCCGGTGACTCAATCACAACAAGAGGCTTGGTATTTTTCTCAACTGAAGGAATTGTAGCAGTTGCCGGTGGGTCACAATCATAATGTTTGTCATGAGTTGTAACTTGTAAATTTGGAACAGACAGTTGAAAAACAGCAATAAATGTCATCATCCTCCGCAATATTTCGAAATTTTCAAATTTTTGAACAGGCACACATGCATTTTTAACAATTTCTTTTGGAATCATTTCTAAAACAACTCTTGGGTAAGACGAATTGAGCTTCTTCTTGCATCCCCTTAAAATCTCATTTCTCAGCGTTTGAATATCGTAGTAAACTTTGTTGGAGTCGTCATCCGCATTTTTGAATTGATTTTGAAAGGCATTCACACTAGAATGAACTTCTCCGGTCGCTCTTATGATTTCAAAAATCTCTTTCACCCTCCACTCCAACTGAAGGCGTAATTTCTCCCATTCAGAATAAAGGTTCCGAAAGGACTTGCACATTTCAAAACAGTCATCACAACTCACTAAATCTTGATTTTTTATTGGGATTTTTAATTGAATTTCCAGAAATCGTGAGAAAAACTGTAAAAATTCAAGGGAATAATTACCCTCATGAATTCCATCAAGAGCGGAAGTGGGTTTAAGGCAAACGAAACATAACGAAGTGTTTCGACACTCGCCCATTTTTAACACGGTATAAAACTGAAAAATAATTTGTTTATTTTTGGGGTGGGACTCACATGCGGCTGACAATGACCACAATTCAGGATACATTGACTTCTCTCTCGAGTTGTGTTGTGTGTAATTCTTTGTAACCAAAACAAACAAGCATGGTTGAGAATACAACTTTTTCATCATCATCATCACGTTTTAGAGTTGGTATGTGTTTTGGTATCTCATGTACTTTTTGTACCTTCTTTCCATAAAGACAAACTTACAGTTTCAGCTTACAAAACCGGTTTTTCTCGCTCTCGTCTGAATCTAAATCTCATCCTCATCTTTTTGGGCTGCGTTGTGTTCCCTGTAGTAAACTATGTTGACTGATATTACAATACCTTTCTTCGACAGAATCTGATCGTCAATGATTGATCACCAATTCATTTCATGAGCAAAACGATAGTTCCCAATCATTCATTAATTTCAAACAAAAGGACATTGGCAACACGTATGATAATTCATAATGTAGAATAGCTGAGATTAATGCGCTAAAACAAATGCTCAAAAAATGCGGATGAATTTGAGGAATAAAATAATAATTTATTTTGTAACTAAAGACTTATTTCTACATACAGGACATAATATACGGAAATCGAACTGATTAATACTCTAAATTGATATTATTTAAGCATATTTTGTTACTGCTACTTCCGGTAACTTATTTATCCGCACAATTGATTTTTATTTGAGCTGAAATGACACAAGTTACCGTTTCTTTGGTGAGTATTCAACCAGGTTTCCTTGTAGTGCAGGTGCTTTCAGTCTTTCAAATTGGATTTGTGCTTTGGGACAGCTGAGAGCTAACCTGCTGTTATTGCTTCAAAGGAAGTTCATTATTAGATGGGGTCGAAACGGGAAGGTTTTCAGGTGTTCCTGAAGTCAATATAAGTCCTTCAAGAGCATCATCTACAATATACATTTAAATGAGGTTAAAAACGAAAAGCTAGGGAGAATAAAGTGCGCGTTTTATTTTTTGTATTTACCTTTGCAAACGATATCATCTGGTATCTTGCCTCTGCCTCCACTTGACTTGAAGCTAACAAACGTGCAGGTCTCGTTTCTCCCTCGTGGTCTGCGTCTCCAAAACTTTGGTTGTCTTTTCCACCCCCCGTGATCGTCACAAAATCCGAACTTGCGAAAGTTCTTGCTCCGTATCTCTAGTTTCTTTAAAGTGACAATGATCACATTACGAACTACTTGTCTTCAGCTTCCATCCCGGGGGGGAGTTGAGGTGTGGATAGCTCAGGAACCCTTTGAGTTGATGTTGCAAAGTTCATACCAGGATCTGCAAGACATACAGATTTCAAGTAAGCAAATTTAATAACAAAAATTAAAATTTGAAAGGGCAGTTTGTTCAATTTTTAATGCATACCAAGTTGTACCGTAGGAGTTGTGAGTGTCTCACTTAACCCCGGTTCAACACATTGGAATTCCGCATCGTCTCCGTTTCTTTGGCTCATTTTTACTTGCATCCCCTCGACCTCACTTTCCTTCTCATTTGATATTGACTTCTGTACTCCTTGTGGAACATGCTCAGCTCTAATATGGTCATTTGGTTGGGAGGGCCGAGAGAAGGTTGGTTGAAAAGAATCTCCGCTTTCACTAGAAGCATGATTATTAATCGTTTTCCGCTCCTGTTGACCATGATTTATATTTGGGGACTGTTTACTGTTATGCTTTTGGAGGCAATGTCGTTTTAGCTCTTCAACTCCTCCAAATTCCAATGAGCAACCTATCCACCGGAACTGACTATTCACTTCTTTGTGGATCCGCTGGTGAGATTTCAAAGCTCCCACTGACGCAAATGATTTATCACAACCCCCTTCAAATTTGCATTTGTAATTCTTCAACAAAGCCTTTTTAGGTGGTCTACCCGGCCCACGGGATTTGGTTGGTGACACAGTTTTCTCCGCCGTGGCAGCAACTGTTTCCCCGGTTGATGCTAACATCCAAAATGTTTTCTGATCCAAGTGGGGTCTGTTGGTGAACTTTCAAATAGTGCTGGTTCGAGTAAGACCGTCAAGCATCCCTTAAAATTGCATGTGAAGTTGCCTCTCTCTCCCATGAATTTTCAAATGTTGCTGATAAATAGCAGAACTGGAAAACGAGAGTTTACAAAACTTTACACCCGGAATGGGGCAGGGCAGTGCTTCTTGTAATGGAGATTAAGCTCGCTCCTCCATGGCAAAATTTTCGGGACACCCTGTCCCTCACAGATTTAAGGTTCGAAATACCCCCGGTTTCATCTGGCAGCTTCACTCATTGTTGAAGGACCTGACTGTGGCTCCTGCTATCGTTGTTGAAATTTATCTGGTGGTGAAGATGGTGAACCATTTTCGATTGCATCGCCATCACTCTCGCTTGAATCTTCTTCAGTATAACTACGTGTGGAACTTCCCCGTGGTAGTGTGGAAGCTTTTGATGGTGCGAAAGTTAAGAAGAATTGGAGTAGCGAATGTGACGTTGGCATGTATAAGCAGCGATTTTTGCTACTGGAGAAACTGCCTGTTGGTTGAGAACAGGAATTGCTTCTGTGGCGTCAAACGCAATGGCATCACTGATCACTCCTAGGCTGAAGGTGGAATCTTTCTGGTTAGTCACTATCTCTGTTTGTATCTGGATTTCTTCGTAAACTTCTCCATCTGCATCATCATGCTGCTGAGCATGAGTATCGCGCTTGTACTTCGTTGCGAGGAATTTGGCCACTTGAGTCTCGTCACGAGTTTCACTAACTTCACCAACACAATCATGCGCTTCTACGTCCATTGGTTTGGAGTTGGTCTCAACTGAAGCGGCTGTCAGTGTGGCACAATCCTTTTTATCATAATTTATAGCTGAATTTTTGGAAGGATAATTGAAAAACAGCCAATAAATGTTCATCATCCCACAGCAATATTTCAAAATTTTCAAGAATTTGAACAGGCACAGACACATTTTTGAACAATTTCCTTTTGGAATTATTTTCTAAAAACAAAACCCTTGGGTTTGAAGAATTGAGCTTTTTCTTGCAGCCTCTTAAAATCTCATTTCTCAGCTTTGAATTACGCCGTTAACCTTGGTTTTGAGTCATCATCATTATCATCCTCAGTTTTTGACTGATTTTGAATCAGCCTCCATTAGAATTATCTGTCCGGTCGCTCTCATGATATCAAACAGTTCTCGGACTTTCCACTCAAGCTGGAGGCGTAAGTTTCTCCCATTCAAAGTATTCATCACGAAAAGACTTCTCCATTACAAAACAGTTACTCACAACACCCTAAATCTCGATTTTTCTCCTGGATTTTTAATGGAATTCTAAATATCTTGAGAATAACTGTAAAAAACTCAAGGGAGTAATTACCCTCAGTGACTTCCATCCAGAACGGAAGCCAGTTTTTTACAAAAAATGCACCACAGTTATTCGACACTCGCCCATTTTTAAAAAAAAAAAAAAAAAAAAAAAAAAAAAAAAAAAAAAAAAAAAAAAAAAAAAAAAAAAAAAAAAAAAAAAAAGAAAAAAAATAAAAAAAAAAAAAAAAAAAAAAAAAAAAAAAAAAAAAAAAAAAAAATAAAAAAAAAAAAAAAAAAAAAAAAAATAAAAAAAAAAAAAATCAGTGTAAAACTGAAAAATCGTTTCCGTTTGATTTCGACTGGGACTCAAATGCTGGCTGAATGCGGAATACATTGACTCTTCACTCGAGTAGTTGTGTATAATTCTAGCCAAACAAAACAGGACGCGCGGGGGATGCAGAATGCAGCTCTCTCCCTTCCCTTCTCGCATCAGAGAAAAGCTGCTATCTCATTTCTGACTTTTATACCTACGTTCCATGATCATGAGTCCTCACCAAGAACACGGCTGCGTTATACAAAAAGTCTGTGATTGGCTGAAATCTGGATGGAAACACCCATGTAAGCAAAAAATGAAGCTTCATACAACTACATTTTATCAGTTAAATTTTTATATTGACTTTTTTGCTCAGATTTGGAAAATAATTTACAAATTTCGTTCAATATTAAACTTTTCCTTTGAAAAGGGAGTTTCATAGAACCCTAATGTAAATAGAAAGACTAGAATGTTTGATAGTCATGAAACTACATTTTAAAGCGCATGAAGACTAGAGGTATTATATTTGTTTAATTGTAAATGATTATCTGATGATGGTATTTGATTGGGTGACTTTAAATCTGCTTCTCTGCAACTGTAGAGCATCCAGGTTTGAGTTGGAGATGGAGGTTTAGACTGTTCAGGTCACGGAATCCTTTCTTGCAATGAGCGCAGGTGAATAATGTCGCATCCTCTGCAAAAAAAACATTTAATTAGAATGAACTGGAGATATAGGACAGGAATGAAACGAACAAAAACTCTTTTTAAATTATTTTATCAATTACCGTGAGAGTGTAAATGCTGGTGAAGCTCCCGAATGAAGACGAACCGCTGCTCACAATATTTGCATTGGAATGGAGGGATCCCTGTGTGCTTGTAAGCATGCGTCATCAAGTTTCCTTTGGAGGGGAAGGTCTGCTTACAGTCTGCGCATTTGAAACGAGTAGTATAAGATTCATTTGTCAAATTCTTGTTGCTTGACATCTGCTTATCTTCCGGATCTTTTAAGATTACAGAAATTAGAACATGATTTACTTCTCTAACATAAAATGCTTCACATCACAATATTATTTATGGAAGGTACGCGAAATTTATCTGCCAGTTGAGGCGTATTTCCCTCAACCTCAAAACTCACAGCTCCTTCCAACTCCTCACTTTTTACATCCCCCAGACCAATTTGGGATTGCTGCTCTCGCTCTCCATTACCAACCTCCGTTTCACAACCACCATCCTCATTATCACCTCCCTTTATTGCCTGTTCACCCTGATCCCTTTCTGGTGGTGGAAGATTTGGATCAACATGCTCCTCATTATTTATTTGGTCATCTAACCCCAGTCCAAGGTCAACATCATCATCCCCTTCATACTGATTTTCAATTTTCACCCAGACATACGCAAATGGAGAAGGATCAGAAGCAGTTTCCTCCATCCGCAACGCTTCCCCGCTCACACAATTTGCCGTTTCTTCACTCATTACGTCCTTATCAACACATTTCACTCCTCTCTCAACTTTTATTCAGCTTTATCCACAATTCGAATTGAAACTTTTTATTTATAAAAAAATTAATTTGGCTGGATTTCAATGTACTTTCTTGAGAAGAGATCCGCCTACTTCTTCAAGGTCTGAAATCAGAGTTGAAAAAAGCAGCCTGCTTACTGAATCAACAGTTCACTCTCTTGTGTAGGTATACTTGAACAACCTGAGGATTTCTCTCAAGAATCAGTAAGAACAAGAGCATGAGCATTGAAAGGAATGGGGACGAGAATTGTGGGCATACCTTTACACAGTCAAAGTCATCATCATCATCTTCAAGAAATATTCGTGAGGTATTGACTTACTTGCAATGTATACAATATTGTTTTTATATCAAAACAGTTTCTTACTCGAGTAAAATACTCCATTTCATTATGAAGCACAAGAAACTGCAACTTTCGCAAGCGCTTTTGCTCTAGTCTCGACTAATATATTTGTAATTAATTTTAAAATGGGTTGAAATTGAACTCGACCTGACCTTTTCAGTTTAGGTTTGAAAATGGAGGGAACACGAAGAAATAATCTGTGTATTTTGTGCTACAAACCTGCCTCCACATCAAACCTTGATGGAAATATTTCTTTTAAAATCCTCCAGCGTTTGTTTCGTTACCTGAATATTACTTTAAAACCATGTGATAACTTTTTTAAAGGGGAATTGTTGAGTTGTGATGATTGTTTTGAGTTGGGAGAATCATTTTGTGAACTGTTCTTCCAATGGGAGAATTTGAGATTACAGCTGGAATGGAGGGTGACGAACTTGTTCGAAACGATGAGGTGCGCTGGAAGAATCTCCTCTAGAGTCAATGAATTTCGAAATCAGTTTGTAAATGAGGAAGATGACTCCAGAATTGTTTGCCGTGATATTCAAAAGCTGAGAGGTGAACTTTTGAGGGGGTGCAAAAGGCAGTTGAAATTGTCCTTTCCAAAAGTGGTTCTAAATAGGATTCCAGAAGAAAAAAGGACTAAAGAGCTGAGGGTTGATCCATCCCCTCCAAAAATACCACCACTATTGGAGAAGAATCCAATCATCAATGGATTAATGACCTTCTTTGCCATTCTTCACCTATCAGTACCACTCCATCCACATTCACAAGCTGTTGCCAAAGATTATCATCATCAGCATCATCGCAAAGGGAAGACGAAGTGTTGGAGAGTTGATAAGGAAGTACAGACGTGTGTTCCTGATCAGGATGAGTTATTACCACCTGTTTTGACCCCATTTGACTTTTACAATGATGGTGTTCATACGCAACAACTGGTTGTGGAACCAATACAACCAGTTTCAGTTGAGTTAGTTCCTCCAGTTCCGAATTTAACTGCTAAATGTGAACTCTGCGACAAAATGCTCGACTCCTCCATTTTACTAACTTTACACAAGCGATCCATCCACAAAATCAAGACTCCTTTTGAGTGTCCCCAATCTAATTGTAAATTCGAAACCCATTCCACCGTCGCTTTCAGACTGCACATGAGACGAACTCACAAGTCAGTGACAGGCCTTCCAGGGGCTTTCCAGTGTGGAACTTGTCAAGAGCGATTTTCAACAGCTCTCACCCTCCAGAGGCATTCCAGCGTCCATGAACAAACTTCTCAGATCCGTTTAAATGTAAGCAGTGTTCCCAGTATTTTGAAACCAAGGCCAAACTCCATAGTCACACGTACCACCTCCACGGACAAAGCCAGCGAAGCAAGAAGAAGCGTCGCAAGTCCCAACGTTCCGTCTCCACCTCACCATTTGATTGTTACCTTCGGAACGCACTGAAAATCAAGTGTCCCATTTGTCAGATTCCCTCCAAAGATCAGGAAACTCTGAGCTCCCACATGAGACTGGCTCACCAGAGGATTCTCGCCTACAAATGTTGTCATTGTAGCACCAAGTTGAAAACTGTGGAGGGATTCCGAAGTCATATGAATTTTCTACACGGGAAATTGATCAAAGCAGATTTGAAGCTGTTGAGTAAGGAGAACGTGAGGTACAGTTGCACTGGGATGTATCCTCCAAACCAGAATGAAATTGAGAGGCTTTCATCTCAACTTGGAGTTCAAAGTAGTACTCCAGCTTCGCCTCTACCTCTACTGTCGCCTTCTGGTGAAATGGAAGTAGTTGAAAATGTGGTAGAAATGTCAGCAACCAGATCCTCCTGCGAACAACCATCACAACCTACAATCAGAGCTTCCACTTCTCCTCCACCACAAAGTGAACCAGAACCAACATCAGTTGAAGTCCAAATCAATGCTGCACCTCCATCAACTTCTAGTGAAGCAGAAGTGGAGGAAATATCACCGACGAATAATTTATGCCAACTTCCCGCACCTCCCTTCATTGATACTCCTACCCCTCAATCTGAACCAGAACGCCCAGACCGCGCAGAATCAGTTGAAACAATGATTGAAAGTCTAATTGGAAACATAACAGTTCCACAAGCCCCACAACTCCAGCGTCGGGTTGTTAACTGCGATTTTGAAGGTTGTGGGAGATCATTCGCAACAGCGGCTAATTTTCGAATTCACTACCGAGTCCATACTGGCGAGAAACCATTTCAGTGCCAGTGGCCAGGGTGTTTGCACAGGTTTGCTAGAAAAAGTCTCCTCAAGACCCATTCCAGGCTGCACGTCATAACAACTCCGTTCCAGTGTGAACCCTGCAATCTATTCCTTAACAATACTAGACATTTAGCACTCCATTTGAAAACTGTGGAACACCTGGAGGCTTCCAGAATTGTACAAGACCAAAATTTAACTGAGCAACAGGAACCTCAGCAATCTTTTGCGAGAGCTATAGAGCCCATTCCTCCAGTGGATGAGAGCGTAACTACACAGCCGAATTTAAACGGCCAAACTTCAATTTGGAAGTGTTTCATTTGCCAGGCATCCTACAATTTTCAGTCGGAACTGAGCGACCACCTGAGTTCCGAACATGGTCAGCAACCTGTCGTGAAATTTGGGTGTAAACCTTGTGGAGAGATTTGAAGTTTCTAAAGAATTTGTGAATCACATGTACCGAGTGCACGGGAAGGTTTTGCAAGTTCGTGAGCAGGTGCAGCCAGACCATGATCTATTGAAGTGGAAGTATGTTTGTCCAGAAGTTGGATGTGACGTCCGCTGTGCATCCCAAGAGGAAGTTATCAACCACCTGAATTCTCATGCAAATGTCACTACACCAGATCGTAGTGTCTTGCAGAGTAAGTGAAAAAACAATTATCCATTTACTCATTTCACTCCTAAATTGCTAACAATTGATAATATATGTATGTGAATATCTCACAGATGAAGCAGCACGAGCTCAGTTCCAGCAACCTCACCCCAAATTCACCCTATGGAAGAAAGAACCTGGGGCTTCCAATGTTCTCATTGTCCAAACCAATTTGAGAACCAGACTGACCTTCAGATTCATATTGGCATTTACCACCAGCAATATGAAACCCCGTTGTTTGGTTGCCCTTGAAAAGAAAAGACTGCCAAGATATACACATTTTTACAACGTGAGACTGTCAACCAAGTTAATACACATCTATAACGTTGAGATTTGTATATAGACTTTATTCAGAGTTATATTTACTTAGAGAATGATTATTACTTCAAATATACATTATTATTTTTGCAATATTCCAGTGGATTTTAAAAGCTATTCCGTCATTTACAATATGTTACATGAATAAAACTATTTGTTTCTATTGAAAAAAAAACTATCTAATAAATCATGATCATTTTAATTGAGTGATGTATTGCAAACTGCAGCTCAGGAAACAACTGTCACGGCTGTCATCCTTGTTTGGGGTTGGTTGAGATGATCGAGAAGTTTAAGGGAAATCCAATCTGTTTCATTATCAAAACAGAGCAGCACATTTTTGAGTTCAGTGAGAAACTCGTATTGACTAAATGTAAGCACATTTTTTATTGCATTATTAATTATGGAGGGTGAAGTTCTTTTTAGCAGGTGCCTATTTTGCGCCTCACCATGTCGACCTACTTTTAAAATTGAAAACGGTAAAGTTATCCGAGTTGTGAATATTGAAGAGAACACCATTCCTCCCTTCTCTTTATCATTCTCGAGCAAGGAAGAGGAACCGCTCGTAGCTAAGCAACTAGAGGGGATTTTTATTCTCCGCCACATCCTCCAGGTTAGCGAAGAACGACTCCAACTGTTTCTTTCTAAGTTGGATGGAGGTCTCAACCCAGAATATTGGGTGAGAGTCTGTGATTCGTGTGATAAAGCGGTTTACAGCTATTTTTCAACCGTAAAGAAAGTAATTGAACTCCAGAAAACTTTGGGCAGCATTTCGGACCGTTTGAAGGTTAAAATTAAGGTAACAAGAGAGTCGCTGACTGACACTAGTGAGCAAGACCCTGTGTTTTCCCTCTGGAGGGATGTTAGAGAGCAAGTTATTCGAGGTAATTACTAATTAGTAATCTTCTCTTAAACTTTATTACCAATTATGGTGAATTTAATTTTTTAAACGATGTTTCTTATTGCATTTCAGATGTTGAGACGGGTAGCGATGCTGTTACCAACTGTCCTCCTCCAATGGATTGGTCATTGTTCGATGATAATGACGCAGATGTAGATACCGCTCTTGGTCTAGTTCAGGATGCTAGCAGCGATAATGCAGATGAGTTGTTAATTATTACTGACCCAGGGGCTCAATCACCTTCGGAAATTGCTGGCCAGGGAACCAATTGGAGATGTGCAGTTTGTCCTCCCAAGTTTACATCAGAGGAAGAATTGAGTTCTCATTTAAGAGAGAAACATCAACAAATGATGACGTATAAATGTAGCCTGTGCAACACAACAGTAACTACTTTAGATTTGTTCAACCTCCACATGATTAACTTTCACGGAATTAAGGATGAGTTACCGTCAGTTGGTCTAGTTCAGGTTACTAGCGACGATAATTGTAATATTATCACGGAGAACAGTGATCAAGTGGATTTCCATGAAGGTAGCGTCCAGCTGGCTTACCATGATGGACTGAGTGGGCGAGACGATGAACTGGGTTTAACTCACAATCCAACGGGAGAAAAAATATTTCCAGTAGGTGTTGAAGGTGAGTAGCTCACCGTGAGCTTTATTAGCATTCCTGTTAATTCTAATGTTATACAATGCTTGATTTGGAGAAACTAATGAAAAAGTACAAACTTGCAGCTCATGTTCCACTGGAAAACAACGGTGAAGGGGACCAGCAGACGCTAGAGGAGGATGACTGCTTAGAAGCTCAAATTGGAAGCCAACTCGAATTTACAGAGGACGAGCTTCTAGAGGTTGGAGTCGTAATAATGGCTACTGACCACTTGAATGTGAACCAGATTCCAGTGTTAAGTCCAAGTCATGGAAATGAGGAGAGTGGCGAGTCTGAAATGGTCGAGCTTTCTCCTTCAAACTTGACGGTACATGACCAGGTTACAAATGAGCAAGAACAGGTCGCTGATGATTTAAATTCGGTAGCACCTCTATCGCCTACTACTTCTGGAGTTCCCCAACAAGGTTCAAGACATCAACTGTTGCCGAATACAAAAAAGTTCAAGTGTGAATTGTGTATCTTCCAGTGTGCAAAGAGATACCGTTTGGTGGCACATCAAGATCTGCACAAGCCGAACTCTGGATCCGCGCCTTGCCCAACATGTGGCGTCTTTATGAAGTCTGAGAGCATTATTAGACATCTTCGCATTCATCACCCAGACAGCATCCAGATTACAGATTACACGTTGACCAGAAAAACCTTCAAGTGTAGGAAATGCCCGTTTGAAATATATAAGACAAAATATTCCAAACTTCGAGCCCACATCGAGCTTCATAAACCGAATTCTGGAGCTGTGACATGCCCACTTTGTCACTGGCTGTTAAATCCAGAGCCAAAGAGAATTAAGGGACACAACGCGACAAAACATCCTGGCCAAAATTGCAAGACGGAGAATGAGACAGCAAAATTATACAAAGTTGTTGAAGAGAAAAAAGGGCTATTGTTCAAGTGCCTCAGATGTGCGTTCCAAGTTTCCAAGAGTCGGGATCTGTTGGAGTCTCACCTGAAGATCCACGAATTGAAGGCAGATGACGTAGCCCTGTGTCCACAGTGTGGCTGGCTAATTCGGGCGAATACAATGCATTGTCACATGAATAGCAAACATCCGGTTCAAAACGAAGACAGTCAAAAAAGCAACATCCATACAAACTACAAAAAATGCGGAAAGTGTGGAGCCCTTGTGATTAAACTTAGAGACTTCAAAGAACACATGAAGCTTCACGAGGAAGGTGGGGGCGAAGTTTGTGACGTTTGTGGGTGGCTTTGCAAGAATATTTCCAAGCACAAGGCTCATTTTCATCCTAAGAAGGGAAGTAAAATGGCTGAGATACGTCGGCGCGTTGCTGCTGTTGCTCGTCCTGTGGTCCCTATGAATGTTGAGACGGAAGTTGAGAATGGCCTAAATGAGGAGGAGGAGACACTACCGATGAGACAAACTGAGAGAAGGAAAGTTTGTACTGTAAACGTTACATCTGGAGCCGGTATGAAGACTCGGTCTAAGAAATATAATGATGAGTCATGAAAGTAGTAATTTTTAGTCCTGGCATTTTACATTATGATTATGAACTTTCTGACTACCATAAATGACAAGCAATTACCATAAATATATGTTAAGTTTTGTTAGTTGTAAGTAGGATTGTTCTGCCTACTACATAAATTCTTTAAAATGAGTATTAATTGCATTTAGTAAACATTTTTGTAAATAATGCGGCTTATGGGTTGCATTCAACCACATTGAATATCATGACAATCATTACAAGATACGATAATAAAGTTTAAGGCAAATTTATTTGTTTTCACTTCCTAAACGCTTTCTCATCGAACAAAAGTTGGAATTCAATACATACCCTCATATGACACAAGATGTAGGGCATAAACAAGACAGAGAATGAGGTTGAGATAAACTATTTATGTGGAGTCACGGAAATCGGGCAAAATTTTACAGCACCACATCAATATGTCAATCAACTGCAGTTCTGATTATAAATATTTATTTAGAAAACTACACGATACTTCTTCCTCGCTCTCCGTTTCTCAGAATGCTCGAGCGTGTGCATGATCAAATTTTTTAGGATGAAGTAATTTTCATCAGGAGAAATACATAATTCCCCGTGAAGTCAGCCCCCATGAAAAAAAGTCTCAAATTTCTCTAACCTTGTGAAAGCAACCCACATGAGCTGCTGATGTTTAAAGGATAGTCTCTCCTTTGTTCACACAAACAATCAGAAATCAGTGTAGCTTCTAATTGATGAGACAGGATGATCGTCGCGACAAGAAAAATGGAGAAGAGCTGGAGAACCGCGCATGTAACACTTTCTCAGTAAAATAGTTATCAGGCACTATTCTACATGCATTTTTAAGGTAAGTTGCCTTGATAGAAAGTTGGGGTAAGTGGCTATGAGCAAGAACAACGGTGTAGGCTGAAGACAGGCCAATTTTGGAGAGAAAGCGCTTTGAAGTTTCCACGTCTCTCATGTGAAAAAGCAATGCTTTAGACTATATAAAAATCCTCATTATCACCAATATGGCTACCTCATCGACAAAACGCCTACCGTTTTTATACATATAGATAAGTATTGTGGAACACATTTCTCCCCAATACTTACAGTTACCCACAAATTAGTAGTCTCATATTTGCATATATATGTAAATTGATGCGCTGAATCCAATGGTGAAACGTTTAGGTTAGCTAACCTGATTCTGTGTTGTGCTTCACCACCGTTTGGAGTTGGGTTGAAGTGGATTCTCGGAGGGAAAGAGAGCTTCGATGGAGAGGTTCTCAATTTTCATGGGCGAGTTGGACTGCTAAAGATTCAGTGGAGCTTTCAATCGTTGCCAATCCAGGCTAGACTCATTTCTAGGAAGCCTGCACCTGGGAAGATAACGTTTTCTCCCGATAGCGTGGTCCTTCACATACTCCAAGCTTCGCAGGCTCAAACTGGACTGGAAAAGCTTGAGAGACGATGGGTTAGGGAGGATGCTGCGAGAAGGGGGTGAAGTGAGACTCCCGTTGAGGACAATACATCAGGCCAAAACTGTTTCCCTCGAAAGGGGTAATGAGGAAGGGACACCTTTTCCCTCTTGTAGAATTCCTCAAAACCCTTCCAATCTATTTAACGCCTTTCACATACAGTTTCCCAAGCGTGATGAGAAGCGTTTCCCATTCACCCTCAGTTCGCTTCAGAGAAGGTAAGCAGGTGAGTTCCTGGTCGTTGTTCATCATTGTCAGCGCTGAGAGAACAGGTTGAGGTCCGATTTCTATGAAAGTTTTGCATCCCAATTCTACTGCTCTCTTGCTACTGATGATGATGATGATGTGATTTTTTTCAGGTTAGCTGAGTTGTAAGTAATTCCGGACCAAAGGCGAGAATCAACTTGAGCAGGAACTTGAGTAGTGTGGTTCTTTTTATACAAAACTCACTCCAGACTTCTCGATTCTTCTGTGGATCTACTTCCAAGTTCGGGACGGGAATTTGATGACGGAATCCATCAGGTTGTTCTCTGCTCAAAATTCGTAAGCTAATAATTCTCACAGCTAATTGCCTCGGATATTCCATGAAATAGATTTCAACTACACGTGACCAAGATTTCATAATCATTGCTTCCAAACCTCACGTCTTTGGTATCTGACACGTGAAATAGGTACTTGTAGTTAGCATTAAATTGATATTAAATTATATCAGAGAGCTCCGCAGATGGGCTCACTTGCGTAAGTCTTACTTGGGGTGGCAACTGGAGTACGTCCACGTGAACAAGTGATGATACAAGTATTTTATTCGATTTATAACAACCAGAGTTTGCTCCTCAGAGAATTCAATGTAAGCAGCCACATAAAGTAGCTCATTGATTTTAATGAGATGGGAAACAAAGTCGAATGATCAGAAGGTGGAAAACTTGTTCTCTTAATTACCTTATTTCCTGAACCTGAATGTTTTATATTATTATAAGAGATTTTATTAGTGAATCGTCTTCATTAATTTTGCTTAATGATGGAATCGCGTTTTAGGTGATGAGAAATTAGGGGAAAACGCGTTTATATTGAAGCGAGACAAAAATCATTTCTTGGCATTTGCGTCACTCGCTTGAAAATGGATCGTGGAGTTACGTCTCCGTCTGGATTTTCAGAAACGAGTCAAATATAATGTCTTGCATGAGACTATTTTTGCTTATTCAACATTTGTTCTTTGGAAGAGCTGTGCTGCTCAACTCTCATTTCATAATGAGCCGAATTGTAGACTTCCTGTACGCCTTAACATTGGCTCTAATTCGTACCTATAAATTTTGCGAATTTGGGCTTCTCAAACTGTTTACTAGGCCATTGAGATCAATATTACTTTCCAAGGGCAAAAACTTGGGAATAATTTGTCACCTTCCTGAGCAGTCCCGCAACAAATTTTCCAAAGAGGAGGAGAAAAGAATTTTGAAAAAATGTGGCTACTCCACCCTCATCCACGTAAAAATCAACAACGTCGGAGCCTTCGCATTGGTAGCAAATCGAGGTAGTTTGGCAATCGGAGAAGAGTACATGAATGGAGGGTGGGAGGTAATGGGAACGGATGCCGATGTTTCCGAAGTTTTCTACCGAATACTTGTCAGCAACGTTTTTGAGTGGTATTTCCATCCCCTCAACCGATTCCTCCTATATTTGGAGTTTAAAGCATTTAATTTGCAGACAGAGGAAGAGCCTTTCAAATCGCGGAAAAACACTATGATTTGGGTAACGACTTTTTTGAAAGTTTTACCGACCCATGGCTCCATATTCCAGTGGATATTGGGCCAAAACGATAAAACTCAATGATGCACAGCTTCATAAACTGGAGCTGATGCCAAAAACTTGACCTGAACCGGGAATGCGTGTGCTGATGTTGCTGTGGGTTGGGTACGTTGTGCAAGTATTTAGCAGAAAATTACGGCGTGGAATGTGTGGGAATTTCGGTCAGCAAGGAAGGCGTTAAATATGCAAAGAAAAAATGTGAAGGTCTCAACGTCGAGCTGAGAGTACAAGATTATAGGGACCTCAATGAAAAATTTGATAGAATTGTTTCCATTGAATGTTTATTCCATCTTGGTCGTCATAATCATGGCACGTTTTTTAAGGTACGTTGAAACACCAGTTTTTATTCCATTGCCCCAAAATAAGTAGTTTGAATTTAGGAATTTGATTGCAGACTATGAACAAATGTCTGAAAGATGATGGCATCCTTCTTCTCCAAGTAATCGGAACCAACCACAAGAACATGCTCCAGAGTGATCCTTTCACTCACAAAATATACTTTCCTAACACTATTCCGTATTATCGCGAGCTGACGAAGGAAACGGAAGGACTGTTTATAATGGAGGACTGGCATAGTTTTGGGTTGGATTTTGTAAGGACTTTGGATGCGTGGCAGGAGAGATTTCAACAGAACTGGGATACTATAAAGGAGCAGTATGATGAGCGGTTTTATAAATTGTGGAATTATAATATTTCGTATGTTCAGCGGCTTTTAAATCCAGAAAGGTACAGCTGTGGCAAATTTTTTTAGCAAAGATGGTCTAAAACGGGAATATAGGGCTGCTCGCTGAATTACAAGATAATGAAATCTGTGAGTACCAAACATTCTTCCCAAAATTAATTTTTAAATCATGAAAACAAAACTACATTACTGAATGTAAATCAAATGTTTTTCCAAAACAACATGTTTCGATTAGAAAAAATATTAATTTGTTCTATTGTGACTGGGAATAATTGGCAAGAAATCTAATTTTTATCTCGTATCAATAAAAACGTGTTCTTCTCACAATTTTCCCATCATCTAAAACTCGATTTCTTCTGTACCTACCAACTTGATTGAACGAAGCCATCAGCCCAGCTTCATAGTTGAAATCTTTTATAATAATATCGAAATCCAGTAACAGGTAGTAAGGTAATTTAAAAACTAATTTTCCACCTTCTGATCATTGAAAATTCGTTCACACTAATCTTTCTTTCTTTCTAAATTGCGGGCAAAATATTGGGGAACATGACATGTGCTACGTACAGACAAAGCATGCGAGAAAACCTCCAAGCTCGACAAGCCGAGCAAAACTTGTTAAATACCAGCACATTTGACTCATCATCATCATCGTCTTTACTACGAGCTTGTGTAGCTGTTGTGGCAACGTTGCTCACAGAGATAGATTTCATGCAAGGAAAATGTAAGTACATGGGAAAAAGCAAAACCTGACTCATTTCATTAACAGATAGTACGCGTTGGGGTTGGTGCATGCAACAAAGCTAGAAGAGAAGAGCGAGAGCAAAGAGGAACAAAACTTTGCTTTACTATTTTACCTGTTTATGAATCTGCATATTTCTCAACGTTTGAGAACGGCAGTGAGCATCATCATCATCCATATAACTAGTAGGGGATTGATTGGAATGTCTAGTCATTAATTTACCAAAACTAGGTGTGAAATTGTGCATGCAAATGTTCAAGGGAATGATATGTTCATAATTACTAACATAGGCTGAGTTTCCCACAGTCACCACTTAATTACATGATTTTGTTGGCTACAAGAGCAATTAAATTTCGAGCACTCTTTCAAGTTTGTCTGCATGACGCAGGTGCTAAAATGGAATTCCCTGTTGGCCAGCTAAATCCAGGTAAAACTAAATCACTTCTTAAGGTACCTCATTCTTCCCAATTAAATACAAAAGGCGAGCAATGTTGTTGCTCATTGCCAACCATTAAAAAGCATCATTACGTAAAAAAAAACTTTATTTGTTGCTCCATTTACAACAGACAGCTTTCCCACGTTTGTAGCCATCAACTTGATAAAATGATTCATTATGCTTGCATTAGTTTGGAACTAATGACTAGAAAAATTGCTCTGAAATATGTGTTTCTGGTTGGGCTAATAAAAACCCATAATTCCAGTTTATTAAAAAGCTAGTGCTCTGGATTTAGAAAGAATCTTGAAATAATGGATAAGATGCAATAGGGGAGTAAGGTAGACATCATTTGTGTGCTTCAATTTTCTCACATCCAGATATTTTCAGGGTTTTGCTACAAAATGTGGAACTATCTGCCACCACGTGTCTGGGAAAAAGTGAACAAGTCTATTCTCACTAGCTGGGGACGGCGTGACTACATATTCAGCTCGTAATACGTTCGGATTCAGGTACGCAAATATATTTTAAGATAGACATTTTATAATGAGCAAGTTCACGTGATACTCAAGATCGACTCACATGTTCCGTCCGAGTGGATTTTGTATAAAGAGTGTCTTTGTGTCTGAACGACGTAAAATAAGCTTGTGTTAATAATACTCGATATATCACCATCATCGTCATTTTTAAGGTTCCAAATCCAAATTTCGAGTAAAACCGAACTTACATTTTTTGATACTTAACAAAAATGGCCACTGATTCGAGTGCCCAACTCTGACTAACTCGGGCTTTCAACGATGACGAAGTTAGTGGAGCACTCACGCTCTGTTTTTCCCTAAAAAGAGTGTTCACTGCGAGAAAGCTAGGAGTTCTCGTTGCTCCTAAAGTGTCCCAGGCATTGAGGGAAGCTGTTCATCTTGGCTTCGACTTCTTTATCAACCTCGAGGAAGAAAGGAACGCTGCTGGGCTGAAAAATGATGACTTTGCGAAACTATCGGCTCTTACCCTCAAACCTTTCGAGTAAATTGTTTTTCTCTCCCCAACCATGATGGTAGGTGTAATACAATTTCAACAAAATAAATGCTGTATACTTTCCAGTGCTAATTTTAAATCCAATGTAATTCACAGGCGCTCAAAAATTCTGACGAAATATTCAACGAGTGCAACTCCGAACTACAACGTTTCTTTTGGGGAGACGAATTAAATAGCTCAATTTTCATGGTGACATCATGTCCTCAAATCTTCAAAGTTCTTATGAACGAGGTTCGCACAAGGAATGGAAAGTCCGTCGAGCAATAGCTTGGAACCTGGACTAAATATCAGAGCGGAGGAAACATGGCTTTGCTTGAATATTATCATGAACTCTCAAACCAACGTGAGATTGCTTATCCTATAAATATATGGGAAAGTGGACTGGGATCTACTGTTGAACTATGAATGATGATGATAATCAGAGCAATGACGAGATTAACGAGTATCAGCGAAACCAGACTTGGTTGTCAACTTACTCAAAATCTCTTAAACCTTCGCTTACAATTTGTCTTCAGTATCCGTCCTACTTTCCGGGGTTTGGTCCAACGGGTGACGCCAACTCTTCTCAAGATGACTCTACCTTCTTTTGAAGCAGTTTGGAAAACCACACAATAAACACAAACCAAAACACTCTAATTTTCAGATAGTCTCTACACTATCTACTTTTTATTGTACGTTGAAATATTACAACGTAACACGTCAAACAACTTGTCACACAAAACTCACAACATGGATATGATTAGGAAGAATGTTCACACAATTTTCAAACAATTTGAAAAATAAGAAATACAAAATAATAATATTTGCTCGAACCCAGAATCTACTCAAGCTCATAGCCCTACAGGAGGATGAGAAGTGGTAGTAGTAGTGTATTATTTCCTGTTTACTATTTTCCTGTATGCCTAATGCATCGTCATATGCCGGCAATCAAACTTCAGCTCCTTCTTGGTGAACCTCATTTAGCCCCAAGTCCCACAGACATGATATGCTTCCATTTATACATATATATAGAAAGCCAAGCCAAAAAATATATGTTGGGAAATGAATTGAACGTTAGAGAATTGTGCTCTGCCGTTTGCGAAATAGAAAACATTTGCAAAATTTGTTTTTACCAAGTTATATCAGCTAGAAATGATTGATATTTCCTGCGAACAAAAACGTGACTGTTGAAAGGGCTCACATGCGTTTTATTTTTTGATAGATGCCAAGCCGCAAAAGATAAAGGACCATTTAATTTGTACATTTGCCTATCTTTTCACCATAGCTGTCTATTTTGCTGTGGATCAGTCTAGTGGAAAAAAGTTTTGATCAATCGGAAGAAATCCTTTTGTTTACCTTGTTTTCGTTAACAAACAAAATATGATGAAGTGGTTCAGCCTCCAGTATTGACCTAATTGTATAAAAAGTTTTGCAATAGTAAGTAGAGAGCCGGGTGACGTTGATATATAATGGGCATAATACTATATTTTTTGGTAGCGATAAGTGCAAACGGTTACAAAACATAAATTATACAAGTTGGCGTTGATCAATCTGTGTACATAAGAGGAATCAAATAATCTCGCCTTGAACCATTTGGAGAAAACGGATAAAAAGAAAACAGAAAATTTGAGGCTACGGCAAATGCATGCCGTTTCAACGTGCAAGCATTATGCATGCACTATAGTTGACACGTGCTGAATGCGGCTCCCATTGTGCTTCCCAGAGCCTTAGAGCTATCAGGGTTTCATAGAATTTCTAATATAGTACCATTAAAGCATGACAACAAGGATTTCTGAACTTTCTAATCTGTGCATATATTTCTATAAAGGTGAAAGGTGTATTTATTGACAGTCTGTGCAAACAAGTAGACTTGACCTTGTACGTTATTTTCTTGTTGTAGTTGATAAAATGATAACTGCGTAGGTGTGTGTTGATACGTAAGTGTTTTTAGTCAGCGTTGAACCCGTTTTCTATACACTTGTACTCAGAAGTTAAAATGGATTTTTAGTGGATGCAAGGGAACTAAGAAAATATGTCATACTGAAACTCTGTTTATTATATCAAACTTACGTCACAATTTTGTTTTCTCAGTTATTATAAATGTTGTTGACCTGGATCGAGATCCAATTTTTTTGGAATCTTGGGAATCGTTATAAAGGAGAGATTCAATAGAGTTTGGGCTTATAAAGCTAAAGTATTAATGGCGAAGTGATGTTCAGCGTCGATACACATCATAAAAGGCACAGTCAAACAAGATGTTATCCATCGTAACATGAGCCTTACATGACATCAATTATCGAACGTTTTAAAGGATGATTAGTTGACTTTTGCCCGTTTTTGTTCGCCGTGTTGAGTAAAGCGTTCAATTAGCTGTCTGAAAATAATATATTTTTAAGTAGTCGTTGTTAAAAGCGTGGATACAAAAACAAATGTTTTTTTACTTTGCTACTCGAACTAATTTAAGTACGTTATCTGGAACGAGTTTAGTGAGCTGACCAAGGTCTACCGATCATAGCTTACCTTTTGCGGAGAATATTTTTAGCTTTTGATCAATATTTATGCGTAAAAATTCTCATGCCATTCGGGTCATTTGCTGTGAGTTTTCCCGTATTTGTAGTCAATAAAATGAGCAGCCGTGACTGCGACCTACACATTATCTTCTTCCTTTTCCCGTCATATGAGCTCCTACACACCTACGCGTTCTTTTCCTTTATTTCCCTGGTCAGGATTTGACATTAAGTTACGTTCGTCACATAACCTTATGAAATCCTAATGCAAGAAATTCGTTTTCCATGCTAAATATTAAATTTACTTTTTAATCGCAATAATTGTTTGCGTTTGAATTGTGCTAACGCTCGTTAGCGATGCGAAGCTGCTAAGTAGAATTCACAAAAAACATACACGATTCTAGAAGAAGGTACTTTTTGTTTATTGTCCTTCCAATGGAATCACAGAAAACAGAAGGATTGATACAACTTGGAGATTGTAACTTTATCTCGAATAGATAAGCGCAAAAATCTCTAAGTGATAAATAACATAAAAAGTATAAACATCAAGAATGCTGTAAAAACTGGATGTTTTAAAAGATTATTATGAAACAGAAATTAGCATATTATAATGGCTTTTCGTATGATATAACGGAAACGTCATTACCGCGTTTCCTTAAAAAATTGGCTTGTCAAATTAAAAGTCTAGACTTCTCAGTATTTGTTTAGAATCATTTCCTTATACACACTTACGATTAGAAATATCATAACTTTTATTTGCTTTTTACGTCTGTCATTCTCAGAGGATTAGCAAGCCCTTTTTCATAACATTTTCACTAGTCTCATGACATATGACCGTTCTCAAGCTCTAATGAAGAAAGCAATACAAAACCTTACTGCATCATAAGAGAAAATCTGCAGAATAGAGCATACACAGGGACATACAACATATATTTATGGTGCCCTTCAGCCACAGATTGGCTGCTGAGTTGAGAGTTATATATACCAAGGAATCAAGCAAAAAATAAGTGGATGAAAACCTCGACTTTCACTATTATCTGGATTACGGTATGCACAGGTAATGAAATGTTAGCCCTGTGAATTATGCGTTGGTGCTACTTCCATACTAGAGATGATTTTTATTATATCACAAAAATTAATTAAATAATTACCCGAAGTGAGCACGACTGGATGATAATTTTGGTTGACATTTTGCACACTTTATATCTGACAGGTAATAGTCCTTGAAATGATTTGCTTGTTTATATTCTACTTACCTGGTTTCGTAGAAGCCGTTAAGTTCTTATTATCTCTCCAAGAATTCATCCTTTTATGCTTGTGATTACCTTAAAAACCTAGGTAACTTTTGTGTAACAATTTCATTATGCTTATTTTCCTTGCTGTTGTAGGGGTTTTTGGAAAATTACGCCACGTTTGAAAAGTAAACTATTATATGATGCATAAGCTGAATTTTTTAAAACGGTTTAAATTACAGAGTAATCCTCAAGAAAAAAAGCTCGTTCTCATTTTTAAGGAAACATTTCAGCAACCGCAACATAAAGTGTACTACTAGAGCACTTTTAAGTCAAGAGCCAACATTGCCAATTGAACGTATGGAACGAAGGGATTTAAAAAATGAAACATAAGATTTCTATGAAGCATTTTGAGTGCTCACGTGAATTAAACTGAGCTTAACATTATTAAAAACTGACTTTCACGTTTCATCCTTTTGGATGTGCAACAAAGAGCATTCGTGGTGTGTGTCTAATGAAGTGTAATGACATAACTCAAGCTGCGAATCAGCAGCTTGGCTCTAAGGCATTATGCCATTTGTTTGTAATGCACTCCATTTGTCTTCTTAACTAGCCTCTCATTTTGAGCTAGCATTCTGATGTAGCAATACTAATTTAGTGCTTTTAATCTACTTGGACGAAGCTTCGTAATTAGTTTTGACGAGAAATGGATAGAGATGAGAATTAAAACTCGTGCAAGCATTTCATTAATTCAAGAATATGATTTTGAAGCTGGCTGGGAAACCGAATTACACCCCTGCTTGCAAGAATGTTATAATCTGATATTAAAAACTGCACCACGAGTTCTGCATTTGTGCAGAACCATCCTAGTTGTACGTAATAATTTGCATTTTTCCCCTTGGGAACGAAATTAGTGTGTGAGATGCACGACAGAATTATCAAGTAGCTCTTGCATACAAAAGAAAACGTGCTCTTTAATTCAGCGAGAGACTTCTTCAAATTTTCATCCTGAAATCCCAATCATGCATTTAATTGCAGGCAATTATCCCACACAATTGTAAATTAAGGATCAACTTTCGAGTCAATCAAGCGACTCACTGCATTATAAAAATTTAGTAACCATACCCTATCTGTTTTTGGTAAGGAAGTGGCTTTCTTGTTTATCTTCTTACACGTGCAGTTATTTACTCAAGAGATCGCAAACACGTTCCAGGGATATTTATTTAATTGCATTAAATGATTGAAGCTGCATAACTACTTTTTATGAACTTAAATTTAATACATTATAACGGAGCTATATTTGAAGTAATAAGGGGTTTTATGATACACAATATTTTGGATTTGTTGTACCTCTAAGTTTTCGACTTCGAATTTTTTAAGGAAAAAATTTATACACCTATATTATACGTATGTAAATATAGTGTACTAAAAAACTAGGCGGTTTATCGCAAGCTCAAAGCTCAAGGTTAAAGCCGTTGAATGTCATTGCCATTGACATCACATCAGATTATTGGACAGGGAGTAATAATAGAACAGATAATATATATTAACTATGTAGTTGCTTTGTTTTAATTTCTACGAAGTTTATATAATTCTACAATATTTAAGCAAGCAATTATGTATGTTGTCATAATAACGTTATTTTTAGAGAGGAACACTTGATTTGGCTTTCTTCAACGAAACAGTAATTGTTGCCAACAACAGCTTGAAACAAGTCAACAAGTTGAAATGGTTTGTTCTGTGCGTTCTAGCAAAATACCTTTTAATTGTGAAAAAGTTATAAAAATACAATTCCCGTGTATAAACCAGCTATGAGAATCGTGAGCAAAAATAAACTTTTAGCAAGGTCTACTGAGAACTCGAGACCGGATCTCTTAATACGTTGAATACCAATGACGTGTTCTTGACCATGAGAGCTGAATAAAAAAGGATTCCACGTGACATTCTTGTGCTTGCACTGTTAGAATCGACTATTTGGTCCTTATACATCTATGAGTATTTCAAAAACTATTCGTTCTTGTATCACGTATTTATTTATAGACACATTTTCTTCGTAAAAAACTGACAGTATTAATTAATGGGTAATTCATATTTAAGCATGCTTCCGTTTGGATTAATACAAAATTCAGTTTCAGAAGTTTAAAGCAACTTTTTATACTTAAAGGCTCTTCAAATCTACGAAAAATGATATGCGTTTCCAACTAAACCGGTACTAACGAGAATTCGCAGAAGTCAGAAGTCATGCAAAAACAGTCTAGATATTATGTAGTCCTTTTTTATATCACGTCCTACCCTGAGCCAAATATGATGTAGCGCTTGTCATGTATCTGCTCTATAGTAGTGCAACGATGAGTTAAGACATACATCCAAATGCAATCTTGTTTCAACCTTCAGAAGTATAACAAATGCAACGTTGTGACTCATATGATTATTTGAAATTTTACTCCATTCAAAGTTATATTCACAGGATATTTGAATACCTTTATGCAAAACAACCACAGCCAATACTCGGTTTTCGGAGAAATCACATGAAAACTTTACTTTTGAGAAAACCGTTGTACCGTATCCTTTTTCTCAAAGCGCCTTGAAAAATCATAGTGTAATAATTCTGTTTTAAAGCAAACGGCGACTTTACAATTCTAATGATAGGCGTTATATCGTTCCTACAAACAACAAAAACAAGCTTGCAAAAAAATTTATAAAATTAAAGTAGCCTCAACTTGCTTCAAACGTTCAAAAAAGTGTTATACATAAAAATGATACAATAAAGAACGGTCTCAATGAGGGCTTCTTTTCTTTTACAAAAATAGGATCACATGATTTGCAACGTGGATATCGTGGAGACCGCGCAGGTTTTTTCCACTTTGCAAGTGTGAGGATTACCGTTAAACCCCAAACGACCCTTTAATTATTTACATGTTTAAGACAGCTGGCAAAAACTTATGTCTATTATTTCATTAAAAATTTCTTTCTCTCTGGAAGTAAGCCATTTGACCTCATTTTGTGATAGTCAAAGCCAAAACCAACAATGTTTCTTTTTGCTTTGAAATAAGTTGAAATTTTTCATCGAAATTCTAATACCTAATCCAAGGTAAACAGAATACTCACACGGTTGTGGAATACAGGACACATGACTTTATGGCACACTAGGCATCTGTTTTCATTTAAAATATAAACATTTATCTTTCTGAACGACACGGGTTTGCTATGACTCACAAACTTCCCTGAGAAACCCCTCATGATTTCTTTGTTGGTTTTCGTTCGTTTAGACTTTTATTTTACTCCAGGGTTGTACTTCGCTTTCCAGAATGTCTAGACAATCAGAAAGGGTTCCGGGGAAAGTGTGGGCTTGAAATTGGAGCGGAAATTTAAGGATTGATATACTACAAAGGTTTAAACGTATTTCTTAGATAATCGGCAGCAGCTACTTTCCAGAATTTCTAACTATTTGTTTGAAACGTGTCTTTTGTAAATTGCTCCATTTCTCGTGTTTGAATTTGAATAACTTTATTGTTTAAGCTTTTGTGTTTACTGTTGTCTTTGCTTTTTGAGTTAGACCGATTCTGTGAAAAGTAACCTTATTTTCTTGCTTACTCTGATAGCGAAATTTTCAAATCTGGAAAAACCGCATAAGCAGTAAATTCAAAGACATTTAAATGGCAGGTAGATGATTATCCTTCACGGTATTCTACCCACCCTACATGATTTACTTTCTCCTTACTTCGTTTGCGGCTAACTCTATGTAATACAAGTTTTTGATAATATAATGTAAGAAAACGTCTGGCAAAACAATCATCTAAATCAAAATAACTAGCGGAAATTTTGAAAAGGTTTTCTAAAATCAGTTCCGAATACATCTATATTCCTCTGATTTGCAAAATAAACAACATTATCATGAGTTTTTAGGTAAGCATTTACGTTATTCTCATGCTCACTCTTTCTCCCTGAAAAGCTATACAGTACATGCGAAATGACAACAACGAAAAGAAAATTTGTTTTTCACTTAATTTAATGCGAGACCTAGAGAAAATTAATTCCAACCACAACTGAATTTTTTAAAAATTTTGTCACCGACTTCGACACCGAAACACTACATTGAACTTATTATAAATGTGACTCTGAATGTCAAAGTGATTTTGTTGGGACCCTTTAAAAATATTTTTAAGGAAAGCACTGTGTCTATGCAGAAAATACTGAAATGCGATGCGTGTTTTTCGTTTCGATCTTGAATTACTAATTTCTTACGTATTTTGTTTATATTGGGGGTCTTTCATGACAGCCTTGTATGTTAGTAAAACTCTGCATGTCAACAAGACTTACTACGAAATCAAACTTTCACCATGTAAAGGTTGCTCAAATTGTTTACTCCGAAATCGACACAAAAAAGCATGGTTTTTCTGGTAAAGTGCATGTAGTAGATTTAGTTGAAAGTTACTATGCAAAAATCTTACTAGACACCGTTTCACGTCGTCAAGTTCAATTGATTTTGTAAATCGCAAAAGTCATGTTACTAAACAACGAAAAACGTTAACGTGAAACCCCCATTAACTAATCTCAGGTATGTAAGGAGAATGATTATGGGTTGCCGATTTTATTGTTCAAGGGGTTTTATTTTTAGCACAGCAAGTCAATATTTTTATGAGCAAAAGGGCTACGAAAAGAACTCATACTATTCAATATATCTACATATGTGTCATCGAAATGAAATCATACAAAAACCCATGTAGGAGAAAGTACTAAAATCCCATCGTAAAAACAGGAGAAGTTCCACCTAGGTATATCTGTTCGTCCAGCGTCCACATTGCTTCTTAATCAAACCTGCCCAATAAATTTAGCAGTCATTTTTGAGATATTACACAATCTCAAAACTTATGCTTAAATTTCGAATCACTTTTACATTTTAAAAGAGAGTTGGTTATCAAGAATGTCGAGCTGTTATAATGGGGTCTGCTACTACCACAACTCTCTGTTTCTTACATATCTTCGTTAGTGTAATAAAAGCTTGCGTATAGGAAGAATGGGGCAATATGTTGCATGTGGAAAGCTGAAGCAAATTCATCATCTTTTCAGCATCAATATTCTCTCATAAGCAACGCGAATTTTGTCTGTGGAGCTCAGTCGGTCTTGACTTGTTGAGCGGAGTAGACGTTGGGAGATTTTCTAGCTGAATTTCTATCTCTGTTTCTTCTTTTCTTTCACACAATGTTGCTACTGGTGGTAGTGGTGATACTCTCTTTAACGATATATTTGAAACAGGGTTGGTTATAAAATTTTACACACTTGAACTTTCGTCGAGTTCTGATTAAACGGCAAAACCAATACAAATTTATACGTGTGCGCTTTGCAAATTGAAGTTGTGTTATTGACTGTGAAGTAAGTGACATCTTATCGAGTTCCAATTGAAATGGACGTTGCTCTATAATTAAAAGGTATGTGAAGCTAAATTTTGTCATTTTTTGTTAATTAAATCGTATTATTTGTTTATAACTAAAATCATTTCAAGTTTTTGCTTTCTAAGCTTGTAATATTATTATATAAGGGTTTTAGGTGCAATTTGGGTGTAAACAATATCAAATGATGGTAATAAAATATTCGATCAGTTCAAAACAGACGTGAATGTATAATTGCCTGCAATTGTTGCGTTGGTGAATGGATATGGTTTCACCTTCACGGCTTTGGTTTCTACAACTGAAAAACAATACAACGCACAGTCAGAATTGTATTAATTAATATGAAACTGCGAGTCTGCCTTTTTGTATGTTTCTTATGTTCATTCTCACATCACAGTTTATAATAAAAAGCAGAAGTGAAAGTCATACCCCGTAGCATCTCTGTCAAAGCACGTATAAACCTCAAAAGTTGATCCTCTTTTAGCATTACAGCAACCGTGACCTTCTGAAATACATGTCAGTCACAGCGTACGTTTATTTGATGAGGTTTTAATACCTGCTTCTTGCAGTTTCAATGAAAACCTGTAGACAATCAAATACAAGAACTCCACAATAATTAGGACTTAAACCAACAGTACATGATTGGTGGTATTATATGCCATTCCCAGTCACCAAGTTCCTTCAACCTGACTTTGAGAGAAATCCAAATTAATGTGTTTCAAAGATCTCCTAACAAAGCGGAGATAGCAGAACATGGATTTTCTATGAATCGTGATAATGAAAAAGTTGTAGACTTATTGTTTGTTAAACTAGAACAAATCTAATTCGGAGACCTCTCCGAATTAATAACTTCAAAGGTTTCTTTTTATCTGAATCTCAATGGAAACAGATGATTATATAAGTCACAATTCCAATCCTTGAAATTATCTCGGAGAAATGAGAACTATCTCGGATTCGATTTCCCCGTATCCTTCATTGTCAAAACTAAGTTTCAGTTGTTTTATCAACAGAGTAACTGTCATCGTCTAACAATTTAGTTTCGAAGAAAAACATATCACTTTTCATTTGTCTCCTATGGGTACAGTAAGATTTTGGTTAGGTTTAATTCTTTTCTTCTGTATTACTTTGTAACAACCTTATATAGACTTTTATTGTTATTTGAAGTTTCTTTTCCTTTTACGTGGCTTCCAGTTACTGTACTCCTTATTATTCAAGTTCGTTGAAGTGTTGAGGCTACTGCATTTCATTTTAAATTTATTTGAGTGTGCTTGAGCATGAGAGTACTATTCAGAGAAATCTAAACTTAAAATTAACAGTTTGGGAGTTTATAAATGAAAACTTACGATACAGTACTCATCATCATCATAACCAGCGTAGAACAATGGCACTTAATTACAGATTTTGTGCTTTTACCTGTTGGCGATTTAACTAGTAAAATATCAATGATATCACTTGTTATTTAGGGTTATTATGAATCTCTGACATCGACGGGGCGACTTGCTCTATTTTTAGGAATATTTTTAGCTTCTCCGTATCGATTTCTGCAGGTTGATCTGGCTGCATCTTTTTTCAGATAGATCTCTCAGTTTTTAACATTTATTCAGCTTTTTCAGTTGAGCATGAACAGTTAGCGGAGAGGAAGATGTAACTCTTTAATTAGTTCTGATGAAGAATGAATAGGGATAAATATCTCAACTTCATTTCAAGCAGGCCTAAGGCTAATGGGATTACGATGTCTATGGGGAATAGGAAATGTATCACAACCTACACGTAAAAATCCTAATTATTATCTTATTATGTAATAAGTCCTACTCTTCATAGTCCATGTTCTTATGTTCAGCGTTGCCCCAAAGTAGAAACTTTGCATTTACGTAGTGTATATCATACTATGCCTTACATAAGTCAGATTTTTGTGCTAGTAGATTCGTCAAGGAAATTTCTTTCAAAACACTGCATGTTCTTATGTTGGAATATAAACCCTGTTCTTTAGCAACTGTCTACATGCCAATGCTTTGTTTTATTTGGTTTTTCTGTAAACTGTGCAGCGTGATTATATCAAGAACAGACGTGGCTGCCAGGTGGTATCACATTTTTCTACATGTCGTCCCTAAAAAGGGATATTGACATTGCTTCTCATTAAAGGTTTTTACATTTAGCATGACTATAAAAGAAAACGAAAAAACACACCAGTGAGTTTCCTGATCGTTAAATACCCAGTGAATCTTGCGATGAAAGGCAAGGCAAAGCCTGTCAAGATACAATTAGTTTTCTAGGAATCATTTTTAGGTAAATTATGCATTTCTCAATACGTATTACGCCCATGTTATTTTGGAGAAAATCTTTGTATTAATTAAACTTCAGCTGTCCGTTATTACTTGACTAGATGATGGAGAAGCCAGAAATATTAGTTCTATGTGTTGCATACATATTAGGCTGGGTCTTGCTAGCTGTCACATTGTTATGCAGGCTGTGGTCATGCTTTGCCCTACATAAAACGTAATTATAAAATGAAAAACCATAGATCTCATTGAAAGCTCTTTGGAGAACGCAATCTGGGTAATTTTCTGCGAATTACAATATGACTTTAACAACCCTTTAAATAAATTATTTTGCTTGTGGATATATGGATTTAGGTAAAAACAGGGTTTTCAGTGGAAAATATCCCAAATGCAGAATACCACGGTTGTGTATTGAACCGTTTGGGGACTGTGTGGGCACGACGATTTTACTTCAGCAGGTTTCGTAATTACTGATCAAGGATTCATTGGAAAATCAATTTAAATACAAAGTAGACTTATAATTCAGGTTGTTGACATTCTAAGGAAGCTAACCTAAAACTGCTTTAACATCAGTCTTTCATGTGATATCAGCTGTAAAATTTTTACCTTGAATCTAGAGACACGATAAAATTGATCAATTTTCCATTGCGTAGGTTATCAACATATTAAATCCAAAAATAAAAATGCCAATGAACTTAAATGTTTTTGTAGCAATCCAATTTGAAAACTTTGAGTGGGGATATCTTCGTCTTTGCTATTCCAATATTTCGTTTGTAATACGCCCATAAAGGTTAGGTTGATGCACCCAAACTTGTTGAAGGACACCACATCCTTACCGTGTGCTCAGACCAATTTAAAATATGGTAGTTATTTCACATTCACATCAAAACGTCACGGTTTGCTAATACAATACAAGAAACCAATTACTTTTAGGTGTTAACCCTTTTCTCTTTAGTCCTCTGAAAATGTCATTTCATTCCAGTTAGGATTCAAAGCAGAACAATCCTTTTCAGTAAATTGAAAAATCGGTTGGATATGATTTAAGTAATGTTTTTCCCTCCGCTTAATTCAAAAAGGTGAAAGTTTATGATCAAAAAAGCAAAACGGATGAAACATGAAATATCTCCAAATGGGAAATTTAAGTTCAAAAGAGTTGAACATCCTGCATAAAACCAAGTTGAGAAGCAAGTAAGCTTGAAGGCTCACTTTTGAAATGAATCTTCAGTGTCATGGATTTGGAGTTAAACTTTTGATACTGACATGGCCCCATGGTGATCATCATTCCGCGATAAATCTTCTGTTGCTGGTTGTACACCTTTTTGAATTGTCCGTGACGGTGTAAGTGATTGGGTAAATGATTGAATGAAATTTATGAAAACAGTCGTGTAATATCTTTACAAAATTTAGCAGTAATCATTATTTCACAATATATAAGTTAAAGCAATGCGATAGTATCAATATATGTTAGGAAAATATATTAAGATTATACCAACCCTACTGTTTTTCATAGTCATGCATGTAACTGTGTGGACTGTTCGAATAGATTTAAAGTGTGGAAAACGATAGAAAATTGAAAATAGTATTAACTTTTCTTGAGCAATTTACTAAATGCTGTATTAAGATAATGTCCCTTTTTGCAACATCAGTGACCATAAGATTACCCGAGGATAAACGTGAGGTTGTAAAACCGCTATAATTTAGCTGAATAAATTTTCTTCTTCTACCAAATGACAATATTGCTAGTTGGATTTTTTTAAAGCTGAGCTTCTACGTTTTCCGGACTAGAAGTAATCCTCGGGAAGCTATATTCCATGTGGATGGGAAGGTTGTCGGATTTCAATGCAACGCAAAAACCCCTTAACAAAAATTACTCTGTTGATATAACGAAGGCTAAGGTTTTCGCTTGAAACCGTCGAAATAATGATTTTGTAAATGTTGTAAAACTACTTTAAGCGGCTTAGCTGCCAAGAATTATGGGTTTAGTTTGGATGCTGTCCTGCATTCTATTTTTGGCATGTTGTAAATATTTGATGTGCATTAGCAACTTGCAAACAAGGTTTATGTATGAGTTTCTAAATTTACTTCGTAGTTAATGAGTACTACACTCGAATTACGTGGGTTTGTATAACAAGCACTTAGCTTCATTCTGTTTGTTATTTTTATGCTTTCACCCACGCGTCCTTATACGAATGTATGATAATATTTTGTCCTTATTTTAGATTACGGCGAAAGTTTCAATTTCTAAACTCAGTACTAGAATTAATACTGAAATGGGTTTGAAGGCTGGCGGGTAAAAGTTCATGCCTGTTCACCACAGCTGGAACCATTTTCTAAGTTTGTTTGTTTGGAACTTTACAAATCTTTAAATTTAAAAAAAAGCAGCAAACTAGTTTTAAGATGGAATTCCTTTCAAGAATAAAAATTGCGACTACTGATATTATTATATCTGAATCTGTATTGTATTGCATTAGGAAAGATGAACTTCAAACTCCTTGTTTGATTATAATACAAATTGAAACTTTATACCTTTTTGGGGAATTATATTTGATAACTTTTTAAACAATAAGGTTGAGTATAAATATCCTAAAAACAACAAAGATATCCGAATCCGGAGTAAACAAATTGGTAATGTTACAGAAGTCAAGGACTCAATTGACCCCAGAAAAGTCAACACGCGCAAACAGTATTTCTTTAATTTCCGATTCAATTTCATGGCCATTTATTACGTAAACTGTTGTTGATTTGAGAATTTCTCAGGAAATAATAGAACAAATATAGTAGACTGAACAACTCCAAATGATATATTTGACTTATGTAATGTAAAAAAGGACCTAAGTCTTAGGTACATCGTAATTCAGACCTGATGAGTAAATCTTAGATGCTTACTTTCGTTGTTAAAATAGCAACAACTCGATATTTATAAGTTAGTTTGCTGTGAACGTTTCACAAAATATTTTTGCAGCATTTTATCTTTTATCATAGTGTTTGAAAAGAATCCAGTATTGTCTTCAATAGTTGTGTTCAATGCTCTTACGACTACAATAAATAATAGCTAAATTTTTTACCACTACAAACTTTACGCTGAAAAATTGCGGAAATAAAGTATCATATAATTCAACATTCCGTAGCGTTTTTGCTTTATAGGTGATAGCACAAGCGTTTCCTACAGAAAAAGGAGTAAGGATGAAAGAGTTGCATAAAAAGAGGAAATTTTTTTCCTTACAAACGCGTTATCAATGCACAAAAGTCTCTCAGTCAGTGTTGAGCTCTTGAACAGCTCAGAGATATCAGTTTCACAAGCGAACGTGAAGTGTATTATACGCGTACATAGGAAAGAGAGAAAGCAATCCTACTTACTTCACACCTAGTCAAAATGAACTGAACGGGTAACTTGATACATTTTTGATATATTTGTGTGCTTGTAATACGCTTGATCGTGAACCGTTTTCAAATAATTTACCTGAAATTGTGCAACATTTATATGACTCTGTTTTTATTTATTGTTTACTTTAGATCTCTTTGGGAACCACACTATTGACTATCGAATACGGAAAAAAGAAAACAAAATGGAGAGTTACTCAAGCTATATAACTTCCACGGTAAATGAGACATTCCTCGGGGTAAATGATCGCGAGGAGGGAACCATAACTGGAGATGACATTCCAATCACAATCCAGTTAGAATACTGTGGAGCTGGTCTAAAGTCTTTTGGCGATGCCTATAGGGGCGTTCACGGCTACGCCAGTCTGGTTGTCTGCTTGTTCGGCTCAATTGCAAATATTCTGAACTTAATTGTTCTGACGAGACGGGAGATGATCAATCCAACCAATATCATACTCACCGGTCTGGCTCTTGCAGACCTACTAAATATGATGGAATACGTTCCATACGCAATCTACATGACTTATTTCAAACACGAGAAAACGTATGGATGGGCAATGTTTGTGTTGATGCACTCAAATTTCTCTCAGGTAAAAAATAATTTTTCTAAATCAGCTATCAGCTAAATCTGCAGCTAAATCAAATTGATTTTTACTTTTACTTACATATGTATTTGCTTTACTTTTAGGTTTGTCACACAATCTCGATCTGGCTGAATGTGACGTTGGCAGTCTGGCGCTATATTATAGTCGCAATGCCAATAAAATCAAAGACTGTTTGTACCATGCAAAGAGCCAAATATGCCATTGCACTCGGCTATATTATTGTACCAATCATCTGCATTCCAAATTACTTGACTTATGCTGTAAGGGAAATACCCAGAAAGGAAACCACTTCCGGGTCTGGCTCTAGAGAAAGGAAATATATTGTCAATTTGTCTGATCGAGCTAATAACCACCCCGTTCTGATGACCACTAACTTTTGGCTTTATAGGTGAGCTCACAAATTGTAAAGAATGCAGTGAAAATTTTATTATCATGTAAAATTGAAATTTTGAATGAAATATTTCTATTTTTCTAGTGTTGTAATGAAGCTAATTCCCTGTGCAATACTAACAATAGTAAGTCTCCGACTGATTCATTCCCTCATGCAAGCAAAAAAACGACAAAACTTATTTTTTGCCAACCGATCAAGAGCATCCGAGGATTTAAGTAGTTCCTCCGGTAGTGGGCGAGGAAGCATTAAATCCAGTCATGATATGGGAATTGGATCTGACCGCACAACAAAAATGCTTTTGGCAGTTCTCCTTCTCTTCTTGTTCACGGAGTTTCCACAGGGATTACTTGGACTTTTGTCGGGGCCATTAGGGGACCTCTTTTTCCGTTCTTGCTACATGCCGCTTGCGGACCTCATGGACTTTTTTGCGCTGCTCAACTCTGCTATAAATTTCATTTTGTATTGTGCCATGAGTACGAAATTCAGGGAGACTTTCTCCAAGCTGTTTTGGTTGAAAGAAATGATGAAATTTGGGAGACAACGGGGGCGGAAGATTAGTCAGCCAGTTTCTGTTTAGAAATGATTTGGATAATAGATAGGGAGGAAATTCACTTAATGAATGTAAAATGTAATGCTAAGAATTTACAAATAATTGTGTGCGTTTGATGTACTGACTCATTTTTAATCAACCATCAACAAAAATATATTTACATTCAACATCCAATCTGTAACTTTTGTGAGCTACTAATAATTGGACTATACTTATGAATGAAGACTTCAATGAAAAGGCTGTAATTTTCAAGATGAATTTGAATATTTTGGTTTATTATTGTAAAATGAAGGGGACACGCACAAATAATTCTAATAATACTTTATATGTTCCATACATTATGTAATGAAAATAAGTTAAGTATTTCGAATTTGTAAATATTAACGGTTGTCAACATTAAAAAGTCATGTTATAAAAATATATGAAAGTAAAATTCACTGATCTTAACATTTTCATGTACTGATTTACTTCCGTCGTTACTATTTTTTGCATTGCTTATCTTTGTGTAAAAAAGAAAAACCTGGTAAGCTTGGGAAACCATGAGATATAATATTTTCAAATACTTACAATGATCATGTTCATTTATCATACATCATTATAATATAGTTGCATCATACCATGAAACCAAAGCATTCAACGGTTGCTGAAAACATCGCAAAAATATTAGGCGCAATACCAGAAAAATTTGCTGATTGTTGACTGAATCTTTTGATATCGTAATTATTGCAACAAAGTCGTGACCACACAATATTTGCTTACATGTATACCAGAAACGCTCTCACACAAATTAGTTGTTTAGCTTCTGTGAACATTGCTTATTGGGTAAAAATCGCAAAGTGAAAACATTAAGCTCGAAGCTAGATACGAATTTTTTTGAATACATTCACGATGACTTGGGCATTCTCCTACCAAATATTCCAAGTATCACTCATTAATATTAATGTTTCGTTTAATATATGATTAAAAGGTGAGCTGGTTGCATGTTCATAATAGGGTGTGAGTATCGGATCACAAGGTGAAAGCTAGTCTGTTGCTTTGCTTTTCATGCATTTTATGGAAGCATAAACGATTCGCATTCACTACACAATACGTTACCTGCAAAGTGAAAATTTCGGGGGAAATTGATCCATGTAGAAGAAATAACCCAACTTGCATTTTATGGACCAATAAATATATGTAACTTATGGCGTGATTTTCCTCGCTACAAAAAGCACTATTTACTTTAGCTTTATTCGAAAGGGTTTGCACGTGTATTACCATCTGAGGATTACCAACAATGATTCAATAGGGGTTTTGGATGTCGGTAGAAATTAATGAAACATACTTTGCGTATTGCTGACCTTATTTACATTTGTGAAAGCCTTCAGGTGGTTTGGTAAAACATTGGTGAGCACGTGCTTACAGATTTCCACTTTCGTTTGATTTATTGACAGCAGGCAACATGTAAATAACAATTTTTATAAATAGCGGCAAGGGGTGAAGCTTATAGAAATACACGTGTAGTGATTGTCCTATTTTCCCATCCAAACCATGTTGACTTTACCGAGTTAATTAATTTTTACAAAGTCAGAGCATTAAATAAGCAATTGATGTCAAGGTTCGTAACCAATACCCAACAGTCCCAACACATAAACAAGGCTTAGGTTCTTACGACGTAAGTAAATAAACCCAAATACTTGATTGATAGTAATACTTTCAGCTTTAAAAAAAGTAGGCAATGTAATCAAGGTCACACACAAACACTGAAGACAGTTTAGCAGCTTGCCCACTGCAATTTTTTGCTGTTTGCAATTAGCCATAGCCAATTTGATGGAGGAGAATGCCAATATCCCTTGACCGTGACAGAACAGAAAGGAAAAGATGAAGACGGTATGGAAAAATCATTCCTGAAGGAAATTCCTAATTCTTGTTTACTACATTTCTCAATTTTTTTGCCTGCACTTCAAACTGAAGTTAATATTCACTTCGGAAGTATCGCTGCCTGAAATTGAACGTAGCCCGAAGGACTTCCAAGATAGTATTTCAAAGGGTGTCCTTGGTATATGCTACACATTTCAAGGGTTTCTGAATAGTAGAATGTAATAATAAAGTTGAGTGTGCGAATCAGATTGACTTCTATAACTGCTCCTAAAAGCTGGACATTCTCCACCAACGTCAAAATTCCATTAAGTCTAAATCTTTTAATATTTTTATAAAGCAGAATAAGGGATAAAGATGTGATTGAATAAATAAAAATTGTGTCCATACAATGGTGTTCCATAGAATGATAATCCCTTAACGTCTCACTAATATCTCCCATGACTTCGTTATCGCTAGTACATAACTTTTGGCTCTCAAATAAAGATATTGCACAAGTGTTTCTTCACAATTAAAAAACACATTCAACTATATTCGAATGAATCGGTTGTATTACACAAAAGCTTTTCATGAGTTTTAAGCATGTTGTTAGCAGTATATCCTTTAAAAGTGTGCATTGAATTATAAGAAAATTGAAATAATAACTATGCATCTAAAGCTCTCCATGAAAGAGAAAGTCTCCAAACACAAATGATCTACGGAACGCGATACCTGTTAAGTTTGCTGCTTCCTTTTAACCCGAAACTGTGATCGTTTTCATTTGCGTTTGGTATTGACTCGCGTGTAATAACCTTTGTGCTCTGTAGGAGTAATTGGAACTCGTCCATTTGCAAAACTTGCTGAAATATATGTTTTAACACACGCAACTCAGACGTTTTTACAAAAGGAATCTTACGTTTCCTTCATAATATTTCTGAAAACACATCTAATTAGTTCTTGGATTATCAATATATTGCGTTTTACAATTTTCCTGATAACTCGTTTACTTCTAATTATTATCTTCAGATGAATATATGAATTTCTCAAATGTAAGGTGACAAAGGCTAACTTACAAAGTTCCAAAGTAAAACGAAAAGTTGTTTCATGAAAAGGTATCAGAAGTTTGGGCTGAACGAATACAGCAGTTGCTTTGACGGTTTTTACAGAATTTACAATTCCGAGTTACGAAGGATCAGTATTCTATTATCTTCACGAAAAAACATTTTATTATCCCTTTCAAAGCCCCACACAAGTCAGTTTGAATACTTTTTACGCTACACGACACAAATTAGCGAGCTAGGGCATGAGCAGTTCGGAACGGTTTCAGCTTTCCCTGAATACATTTTCCAAGTACATTGCATTCATAAGCTTCTCTGAACTGAAGATTATTTAAGCTCACTGTAATCAAGTTTTAGTACAATATTTCATTGTTCTTTGGCTATGCAGCATTGATTTATCAGAATGTTAATAACATAATCATAATTCCTAGTTTACATCAAAGTAACAATTTATTTATGTAACCTTTCTAGAGGAGAAAGCTGCCAATCAACAAGATTGTAGATAAGCTAGATTCAGTTGGAAGTTTGTACGTTATTTTATATTTTTAGATCGGTTGGATAGTGCCGCTTTTTAATTAGTTTTGTGTGGCAGAGATAGAACCCTGGTTGGTTTCATCATTTAAAATTAATCTGATTAGCTGGCAATACTTCAAAAATATTTCCTTCCTATTTACTCATAGATGAAAGCTGGCATCAGTCAAAGCCTTAGACTGATCCTATTTGTATGATTTCTATGTGGAATTTCAAATTCTTAAAGTAGTGACATATAGCCCGTTGTAATGTATTCTTGCGGCGAAGGAAATGGGACGCGAGTTTGTGTATTCTTAACATAATTAACTCTAAAATCTGGCAGGAACTGTATGTGGATAATGGCTATAACAACGAAAATTATGCTTCGTGCATGCGCAGATCTGAAGGCTGGCAGATAGGACCCGAGCTTTACCCTTCTGATTATGAGGTGACTTTCTTTCCCAAAGTTCGAAAATACACGATTACAGGTCGTACAAGCATTACACAAAACCTATACATATCATTGTTGATGAACTTTGTAAATTAATCACCACCTATCGGGAAGAGTGTAGGTCGGATTCCATATACTAACTGCAGAAGTGGATACTTAAAGTAGCACAATTTCGTTGTTATAGCCATTATCCACATAAAGTTCCTGCAGATTTTAGAATTAATTTTTTAAGAATACACAAACTCGCGTCCATTTCCTTCCGCGCAAGAAATATATTACAACGGGCTATATGTCACTACTTTAAGAATTTGAGCATTCCACATAGAAACCATACAAATAGGATCAGTCTACGGCTTTGGTATCAGTAACTCAATGTGATAGAGCCTCTCCTGAATTTATTTTCTTCTAAAGTAATATAAGCCCTAGTTGAAGGGTAAAGTGGATTATATTGCATGGAAAAATGGCGTTAATAAGCTTCAAGAAGTTGATATTTTTGCGGCAATCAAATCAATTGAACCGCTAAGTTAAGTATGTACACACATACGAATGTTGTTTCTGTATAAACATATGAATGCTGTTGTAACTGGAATACGTTTATAAAATTATATTTAGAATTTATTTGAATAAAACATCCATATTTATTTATACAACTCTTTGTCATGTAAGAAAAGTTCATTTTAATTAATCATCACTATACATCAGTGAAAATATTGAATGCACATGTAAGTGAATACTAATAAAAATAATTGGGCATAGTTAAAACTTTATGAATTTCGTTCTGCGTCTTTCCAATTCAGCCTCTAACCATTAAGATAAAATCCCGATGCTATCTGTATGGTTTTCAAAGAGTAGTAATTTTTACTTACTCTTCAAAAATTCTTAGCTCTAACTAGTCCCGATATGTAATTTATTGCGAAACTAAAATTTATTTTTTTGTCGTTTTTAACAATTTCATCGGTCTTCTTCACTTTTCTTCTTATTCTTCATCCGTTTCATGGGGAAATGGTTTCTTGCATTGTTTATTTTTTCAGTTCCTACGTGAATGTAATTCCTTTTATTCTGACATAATACAGATATATCGTCCAGACCTATTCATTTCTTCATTCTTATGTTGATGTTCCATACATAGTTTTTACCGTGTACATTGTACAAATTACGTTTTTTAAATGATAATACATGCCAATAGTGTTTTGATTTGAAGTTATGTTGCTTTATATTTCTAAGTTGTGATGATGAGTGTTAGCTTTGGGTTATATGAACTTCATTTCCAAAGTATCCAGCGTGAAAGTATGTATCTGAGTAAGCATAAATGATACGTTATAAGCAAAGGTATTTGTTAGGACGATTGACTTTTATTTAGGTACTACTCTAGAGCCAGATTGAAGGAGAATGAATACAAGACATGAGATACAACGGTTTATGTATAAAATGTGATAGCTTTACAAATCATATAGAAAAGGCATGGTTTTAGTTGAGCGTGAAGGTGAACGAAGGACAGAGCTGAAAGGTAGAAAAGGTCGAATCATACATTGTCAATAGAGTCCCATTTCTTCGTCTTATCATTTATCTAATTAACATAATATTGTCATCGACTAACTAAAGGCAAGGAGCCTAGTACAAACTCTACTTTATAGACATGTACAAAACATCCCTCTCACTCAAATAAAGTCGACCTCGACGTACATCTAGATTTAATTAATCATAACGAGTAACAGGCTTTATTTTTCGCCCGAAACGCGAAACATACAAATTTTGTTTTTCTGAGTCTTATCTAAATTAACAGTTTCCTCTAACTTAAAATCACTACCTAAAAGTTTGATTTGATCCACATGGATCGTCTTGAACTTTTTCTTACAAGGAAAACAACTTTTTAGCTTAATATGTAAATCGTCGATTTGCCTAATTATCCGGTAGGGACCAGTGTATTGATCTTGGAGCTTTGGAGAAATATTTTTCACAAACAAATGCTTCTTAACCATACAATATCTTCCTACTGGAAAATCCTTACAACTAACATGTTCATTATATCTATCACTATACTCTTTCTGTGCATGAACAATATTATATTTTACGGCACTTCTTATTCTAGCCTTATCACTAGAAGTAGGTTCACTTAAATAGAACTCAAAAGGAAGTATGGGTTTCTTCCCGTATACAATTTCATATGGACTGTATTTTGTTGTGAAATTTACATTACAATTAATAGCATATGTGATCATAGGCAGAACAATATCCCAACTATTTTTATCATCTTTACAGTATTTAGATATCATTATTTCAATTACTCTGTTCATACTCTCTACCAAACCTTGGGACTGATGCTGATAGGGCGTTATGTAAATTGGCTTGATATTTGTAACCTCAAAAAGTTTTTGAAGGAGAGCTGACTTGTTTATTGAAGCGTTGTCGAACTGAATAAACATAGGTACTCCAAATCTTAATATGATTTCCTGGATAAGGAAACTAGCAAGAGTCAACGAATTAGCTTGCTTAATAGCTTTTGTAACTACGTATTTGGAAAATGTGTCTACTCCAACAATTATGTACCTATTTTCGTCTTTGCTTTTATTGAGTGGACCGACAACGTCTACTACCCATTTATCAAAAACAACATTAATTTCACTTGGATGCAAATGAACAGATCTGCCTACATTACTGGGATTTCTTGCATTACATACCATACAATTATTAATATAACTCGTCAAAAAGTTTCTTAGTTTATGAATATAATATTTCTGTTTGATACGTGCGTAGCACTTTCTGATGCCTACGTGTCCTGACAAAATGTTATCATGAAACTGATTAAATATTTCTTTGCTTAAGCTTTCAGGAATACATAATTTTTCCTGTTTGTGGGCATATATAATAAATTAAATTGTTTACCATTTTATATCTTTTACTTTGTCCTTTAAGGGTCATGTCATTGAGCAGAGCTGCATAGAAAGCATCATTTTTATACGCATTATATATATCATTCTTGAAATTATATTGGGTAACAGGAGCATTATTATTTTTCTTGCTTTTCATAACATTTATGATGATTCAAAACCTGTGCATGGCTTTGACAATGGTATTAATCTGCTCAGACAATCAGCATTTCCATGAAGAGACCCTTTTCTGTATTTCACAGTTATATTAGCATCCTGTACCTCTAATGCCCATCGTGCAATTCTTAAATTTTTACTATTCTTTGTCCTTAACAAACTACAAAGAGATGATGATCAGTCACTACAGTAATTTCTCTTTGATAACAATATTCGTAAAATCTGTTTAAACCAAAAATTACAGCTAAACACTCTTTTTCTGCTATGCTATAGTTTCTTTCTGCGGGATTCAATGCACGAGAACAATAAGCAACAACGTGTTCTCTATTATCATATATTTGTGTCAATACGCATCCCAATCCTTCTAAACTTGCATCACAATATAATACAACAGGTAAATCTTCTCTGAATTGTGCAAGTATGGGAGCATTTATAAGTTTATTCTTTAAAATCTCAAAAGCTATTTGACACGATTGATCCCATTTAAATTCTATTTCTTTCTTGGTCAAGTAAACTAATGGTCTGCTAATTGCTGCGTAATCTTTGATAAATCGACGGTAATAACTCGTCATGCCCAAAAATGTGCGAACTTGAGATAAATCTTTAGGACAAGGCATATTTACTATTGCTGAGACTTTTTCGGGATCTACTTTATTCCTTCATGAGACAGTACATGACCAAGTATTTTTACTTCTTGATACCCGAAAGAACATTTTGTATTTTTCAATTTCAGACCATTTAACTTTCAGACCAAAAGCTTGTCTCAGATGCAGCATGTGTTCGCTAAATGTTTTACTATAAATCAATATATCGTCCAGGTAGAGAAAGCATGACTTAAATAATATACTAGCAAATTTTTCTCAAAACACGATTAAGAAAGCTGGACTGTTTTTCAAACCTTGTGGGCATCTAAGAATTGATAACATCCATCTTGTGTGATGAATGCTGTTTTATGCCTGTCCTTTTCATCAACAAAGAAATTATAGTACCCATTACTTATATCCATTTTGCTGAAATACTTGGCTGAATACAAACTATCAAAAATATCAGCGAGCCTTGGCATTGGAAAATTCTGTGTACGTGTAATTGAATTCAAGGCTCTATAATCTATCACGATCCTGAACGTATTATCTTTCTTTCTAACTAATAGGATCGGAGAAGCAAAATCTGAGGTACTTTCTTCTATTATGCCAAGCTTTATAAATTTGTTGATGTACTCACGTATTGTTTGCCTTTCTGTGTGAGACTTTTTATATGGTAGTTGACTAACTGGCTCGTTATTTTCTGTTTCAATTACTTGCTTTTCTGGGCCAGGATACGTACCAATATCATTATCACCATTAGCAAAAATCATATTAAATTCACTCAGTAATTTCTCAATTTCCTGCTTTTCACTAGGAGCTAATTTCTTATTAATATCGAAGGATAACTTACTACTATTCTTTGAACGAAGAGAATGACCTGTCAGCCTATAATTGCAATGATGCAACTCAACAACTTCTTGTTGTACACCAAGGACCATGTTGCGTTGCACCACCACGGGTTTACTACTACAATTCAGAATAGGAATCTTGACAAGTTCTACGTTCGGAAAATACATTGGAGGAATGATTAGGTTGAAATCCTCCATCAGCTTATCGCTAGGTTGAAAGTAACTATTTTTAACTTTATTTCTAACTTCTACAAATGTGTACTGCATTGGAGGAAGTGTAATCTCCCTCTCAGTTATCAACTTTTCATTTTCATTTTTGTGTAGAAATCCTTCTAAATCATTACTTTCTGCAGTACTTGCTTCGTTTGAACATAATTGAAATGATACAGTAAATCTCCCAAAAGATATCTTTCTGCTTGAAAAATCAATATTTACAAGTAACTGGCTCAAAATATCATTTCCTATAATTATTCTGCTTGTATTAATTACGTAGAAAGGAAAATTGAAACGCGAAGGAGCTTCATAAAATCTAAAGTTAACAATTGCTTGTTTGTTACAAGTAACTTTACCAAGAGCGCTTGAAATCGTGATGTTCTTTGATTTTATAAAATTATTACTAGCTAACTCTGGTGGAATGACGGAGATTGAAGCACCTGTATCAATCAATGCATTGTAAACCTTGTTGTTAATTACTATCTTAACAATACATAAATTCTTAAAACTTTCCGATGATTCAAAATCATGAATTTCCTCAATTTCATTAGTTTCAGCAGTGCTCATACACTGCGGAGCATTCAGTTTCCCTGAAAAGGAATGTAACCTTGAGCTTGTGTGTAAGAATGCTGAGGTGGAGTTGTGCCTGGGGCAACTTGATACTCCATTTGATTTGCTTGCATACCAGTTTGACGATGAGTTCGAGGAGGTGGTGGCATGCTTCTTGGATCATAATAATAATATGGTTCGCTATAATATGAACGACCATTGTAATCACCTCTCGATAACCTCTAAACTGACCTCTTCCTCCACCTCTGCCATAATTGTAACCTTGATTTCCACGGTATGAAAAATTGTAACCATTCTGACCTCTGTTACACGAAATGAACCTCTGTTTCCTCTCCTATTACCTCTATACTGAAAATTCTGATTCTGATTACCTCTACCACCTCTGTAATTACCATTCCGATTTTTATTGCGACGGTTGTCACCTGAATTGGAAGTAGAAGCTTCCTGAACATTTACTTCTTGTTTCTTGCTCTCTTTTGGCAATAAATTCAATTTTTGCAAAGCATGAACTACTGCTAACTCAATATTATTAACCTCATCATTGTTCTTGGATGTGCCTACAATGGACTCAAATTTTGCATATTCTATTAACTCATGCAACACATCTTCTGGCGTTTTCTTTTTGGTGAGAAAAATCTCTTTGCCCAAACTCTTTGGAAGCCCTTTAACTAAATGTTTTATTTTATCAGCATCAGTCATACCTGAGTCAACCTTACTGCATAGAAATAAGACGTCGAAGTAGTAAGATTCTGCTGATTCCTTGGGTCCTTTTCTCGTTCCTGGAGCTGGCGGCGATATTCCTCTGGGTGATCGATGTTGCGAAGGAGTCCTTGAGATGTTTCTTCATGATGGCGTAGGTAACTTTTGTCGGTGATGAAGATCCTGATGATGATGACGGCGCTGGGGGTGATTTTAACTTCAATTTGTACGCTTTCAATGGAGATCCAGTGAGATGAAAACGGAGTTGAGAAAGCTTTACATCATCGTTCCAGTTGAAAACAAGGGAATAGTTGTCGAATCGGTCGAAGAACTCTGACGTGTTGGTTGTTCCATCGAAGATCTGGTTGGAACCAGGAGGGGTGTAGGTGATTGCTGTAGTCATTTTTCTTAATATGGGGTGACTTGAGATTGTTGTAGAAATGGTTTTCGTCGAAAGCTTGAAGCTCTCTGCACAAGATTTTGGTAACGGCGGAGCTTGTGGTATTCCAGTGAACAAAAAGTCTATGGATTCGAAGAAATCTGAAGAAAGTGGACTTGGAACACAATCGGAGTCAAAGTCTAAATTTATAGTGGTATCAAGTACACTTTTTGATTTGGTTTCGCCCAAAAATGCATCATTTTCAGATAACTGTTCTGAGTCACTTGCACTAAAATAGTCGTCGTTTTCTGAAGTTATTTGTCGCGGCTCAGGAGCAGATTTAAATCGTCTTCTTGGACTAGTTTTTGTACAAGTAAATGATGCGTTAAACGCGGTTTCAGTCTCAGATTCTTGTAAATTAACTTGAACACTTGTGCTTGGAATCTGATGAATTAGTTCAGTGGGGCGATCATGGACATTATACGATAAATTAAGTGCGCTGTCACTATTTATTCGGAGTTTTTCAGTTTGTGTCACAAGTTTCTTGATATCTTTACTGTCCTGGATAAGTATATTAATATCACGCGATTTGGCAGGACCAGCACTTCGAAGTTTTCGAGGACTTGTGCTCATAGTTGACACAAGTCGAGTTTATGACACTGCACATATTTTTTTTCAGTTTTAAAGTCACAAAATAATAACTGTTTATTTTGTACACTATTTTAACTTATTTAATTTATAATTTCTTATATTTTCAAGAGTTACTCAGAAACTTTCACTATTTGTCAGAGTCACCATGTTTTGATTTAAAGTTATGTTGCTTTATATTTCTAAGTTGTGATGATGAGTGTTAGCTTTGGGGTTATATGAACTTCATTTCCAAAGTATCCAGCGTGAAAGTATGTATCTGAGTAAGCATAAATGATACTTTATAAGCAAAGGTATTTGTTAGGACGATTGACTTTTATTTAGGTACTACTCTAGAGCCAGATTGAAGAAGAATGAATACAAGACATGAGATACAACGGTTTATGTATAAAATGCTGTAGCTTTACAAATCATATAGAAAAGGCATGGTTTTAGTTGAGCGTGAAGGTGAACGAAGGACAGAGCTGAAAGGTAGAAAAAGGTCGAATCATACATTGTCAATAGAGTCCCATTTCTTCGTCTTATCATTCATCTAATTAACATAATATTGTCATCGACTAACTAAAGGCAAGGAGCCTAGTACAAACTCTACTTTATAGACATGTACAAAACACTACAGAATATCAAAGCTGATTTGATGAAGAGGCTAATGTAGAAGGATTCTTGTAGAACAAAGTACTATAGATGAGAGAAGGAATTCCGCGCTGAGACACTGACCTTACCTTGGCAGTGTTCTCAACCCCAAAAAATACATGCGTATTTCTCTAGACTTGTTTGCGTACTGCATAGATAACTGGACCCAGCGACTTGTTTGAGAAGTATAATTATGAATAACTGACATCTGTGAATTATTAAGCTTTTGAGCCTGCCATGGTGTATATAGAAACCTATCTGTGCAGTGAATAATTAAGAGTCAACTACTAAGAATTATTATTATTATCTACAATGAGTGACCAGCAGCTGCAAAAACATTGGCACACAGCTAATGATCGGAGAATATCTCATTCCAGGAGGAGTAGTCAACATGTAAATTTAGTGCAACATCTAAAATAAACATCCATCCCAGCAGCTGCAGTAGTTGCAGCGAAAAGGGGCAATTTATGTATGATCAAGGTCAAGCTTATTTCGGACTTTCAGAAAGCAGAGCATAGCGTTTAGAGTACCAAAAGTTTTTCTTTGTTCCACTGCAATAGCAGGCATCTCAATCCTGAGCAGTGTATAAGTTTGTTGGGTACAGATATTTAATTCTTGGATTGTATTCCCCCACAAAGAACTATGATCTTATATGTGCTTTTTTGCAAACTTAAATTCTGCAGAATTTCCCGTCGTCAACCATAGATGTGTTAGGTACTATGTCAATGTAAGCTATAAATGTTGTGTTTCAGTTGCATTGCTCATTATCTTGACAATTCACAATGTAATAAGTATAAATGGAACGCATGCTACACGCCTACCAAATTGTCCACATGTTAAGATCATATTCATTGATATTTCTGTTCCAAATCCAAGCATGTCCTTTTTAAGAAATATGGAAACAATTTGCATTTGCAATTTACAACAAGAAAAACAGGGGGAAGCTGTTTAGCATAAATCGGAGAGTTGGATTTGTTGCATTCGTTGCATTACATTCCAATTAAGATAGTCAAAGTATTATGTGTATCTTTGTCTCAGACATCAGAACGGATACAAGCTAATTCTCTGTGCATGTTGCATGTTATTATGTGCCTTCAACCATATTCCAGTATTTTTTAGATTGAAAAGTAACAATGGGTTGTCGGTGGACGTGGTCGCTGTTTGTCTCACTTTTTGTTGGCTTATATCAAAGCAAATTTACATGAACATCAGATTACGAGTCATCAAGTCATCATTACTCCGTCTGCACTTTAGTTTGTTATCAAGCCGACTGTCTCTCGATTTTCTTCTCGGCTCCTGGTCTTTTTTGTTTACAAACAAGAAAGTGGTATGCTTTTCATTTTACATGCTATTGCGTTTCAAGTGCCTGACACCGTCCTACACGTTGTTGATTTCTTGTACATGAGTTCGGAACATTTTATTTCTTTTATAGCAAGAGTGTTCCTTATGACTTTAGTCTTCAGTGCTAGTTTACAGTGGATTGTAACTTTGTGAATATCGCAATTTTTAACATCAACTTCATTGTGTAGAGTTGAAACAACTAGAAATTATTAGTTCCTTTTTTACGATTATTAAGTCGTCTTCTGCTTTTACACGAAAGTTTCTGGGTTGAGTTGAGTATTATCTGAATAAAGTGGTTTAAAGCAGAACCTGGAAAATGGGATCTTATAGAATCGGAGCCAGGATTGTGGGTGTTTGGATTGGTAAGTACTCAAAGCAGGATAACAATCTTTAAGGGAACGTTCACACGCAGATGGCAATATTTATTGCTTTTAATGTTCATCGTTTCTAATAACTCCGCAATTTACCACAGATCTACTCCAGCCTTGGACTTGTCCGTTTCCTGCTGTGGATCATGGATCCGTTGATTAGGACAGATCGTTCCAAGTTGTCCTGCTTGTTGTTATCATTCAGGGGTTGTTTTTGGAGATGTGGGCAGCAATTCTGCTTATTATGGCAACAAAAGATGTAAGAAACCTGTTTTAATATACAGAATTGCAGCTGAAGGCAACTTTTTTTTACTTCCCATGATATTCTATTTCTTTTTGTTGTTTCAGGGAAAATCTCCAGTGGGTGCCTTCAAACTCTGTGTCATCTGGAAATTTACGAGTGTTGCTTGGATTTGCTTTGAGGTCCTCGCCCTTTTCATGCTCATGTTGTTAATGCTGCTCCGTTTACTTTAAGCATCGTGAAGTGGATTCCTGCAATTGTTCCAGTTATTGAGGTTGAAGCCAGTCTTCGACTAGCAGCTCTCTATGTTGTGGTAATGTTCATGGACAACTTGAAGATTGCAAATCAGGCAGACACCAGTTACCGCTTTGAAGTGGTGTCTTCTCGTCCCTAATAAGACTGAAAGCGATGTGACACAATTGTTGGTCTTGTAGCTAACTGAAACGCATTCATACTATTTCTGGTAGCATAATCGTTCATGTGAAGTAATTTTACTCAAGAAAAGAGTCAGTCATCTACGCATTTAAATAACATTGCTGTAATTCTTCTGCATTGGTGATTCGATAGTTTTTTTCCGTTTTGTTAATGAAAAGATCATTCCTTTGATATATTTAAAATGTTATTGAACGTTTGATAGTATTATATAATTTCAGGTTTGTAGCTTTTATATAATATCAAGCACAAAATGAAAAATAGTAACGTCCTTTCCCTTATCTTTCCACAATTAACTTTTGTTTTAATAAATATTTGTTCTAAATATTTTATCGTCAGTAGCAACTTTTCTGCACGTTTCTTTCAAATAACAACACTATAAACTCTCTGAACACAATATTATGCGAGTGAATGCTCATCCACCTAATCATACTTTTCATGGACTACATTTTGGGGGCTGGGGTTTATCGACCCTAATCTGTTATTGAAGTTTCATATACAAATTCTTGTTGATCAAGACAAAACCATAAAGGAAATGGAAAGAAGATGCATTTTTTGTAGAAGACACATTATATTCCACATTACCATGTTCATACCGATATATAGCGTCATATTCTCTTTCTTATAAGCAAAGCAGACTGACAAGAGGTGAGTCATCATAACCATCTGCCGTGCGTGAGATCCAGTCTCATGATTATGGACACTAGAAAGTAAGCTTAGGTATGTCAATGACACACGTAAATACGTTATATAGCTTTGTAAGATCCGACTTAAAATACTTATAATACATAATTTGCATGTGATTGTGATGAAATTTTCTTTCCTCTGCATTTCTTGATGTGAGTTTATGGTGTTGTATTATGCAGTCATCGATTTGTACCCCTTTCGTTTGCTTTCAACTTGCATGTGATTTACAGACTCGTCATCCACATACAATTTTCATTCCCTACCTATGACTTTCTCATGTAGCTCACCCTGCTTGCTTGCTTTGCTAATAAAAATGCAACTTCTTAGAATCGAACTACCTCTGCTTGTGAGATGGTTTATTATGTTAAAGTCGCTGTCGGTCAGAAGAGTTGCTCTGTCGATTGAGACACTTTATATGAGATGAAAGCAAACATTATATGCACATCATTCTTTCATAACGCTACTGTCGCGCAAAAATAGATGGAAGTTATTAAGGTTTAGCAGAAGAAATTAAAGTTATTTTTTCCTATTTATTAATTTTCAGCATGTTCAAATACAAATACAGATGTTAAAAGTACCAAAACCCAATATGAAATAAACCGGTAACAAAAAATGAAGTTAAATTCGATAGAAAATTCAGTGTCAGTTATAATTAACTATTATAACAGAGATAAAACATTTCAAAAATCAATCTTTATAGAGAACGCTGTTCTTAATGTAACGACAGATGAGTTTATGTTCCATCATTTTGCAATCATGTTCCTGGCATTCCTTCGAGCAATACAGGGCTTTCTTGCATTTTCCACATCTGAACTGAGCTCCCTCCACCCCACAAAAGCGGCACATATCCTTCACCCCTCCCTGAAAGACAAGACAGTCTTCATCATCAACTCGAATTCCCATATCCGTATCCAGGTCTCTGACTTGCATGTATGGATTCAAAATCGAGATCCTCCGTCCAAACTTCAATCTCCTAAAGTTGGTCAGTGTTCTGTCCATTTATGGATGAACACGAGAACCACATCACCATTATCATCCTCAGCAACTAGCTGAACCCACAACAATTTAATATTGGGTTCATCAATGATGGTTAAATCGATGGAGCAATTCTGATAGATGGTTTCCGTCGGGGCTCATTTCTGTCAAGGTTATTGGCATCACCCCAGCCAATCCGTTGGGAGCCTGCTGAATCATCACAGCTTGGCTAATTCGTTGTCCCACATATTGTGCTGTGCCACCGAATGGAACATTAATGGGAATCATCTCGTTGATCAACATGCGTTGGCTTAACATCAACCGTTTTCGAACTGGGCTGCTCAAATACAACTTCTGTTGAAGGACACCCAACTCTTGTAGTTGCGTTGCGGAGGATGTAGCTGCCTGAACAATAGTTTTTTCAGCTTGACTTTGACACAGCGCTTTGATTTCGGCATTAGGTTTTACAGCCCCAAGTATTGCTTCTAATCTTCCCTTTACAGGGCAACTTTTAAAAGGAAAAGAATAGAGGAGTATCTTCTTTTCCGCCTCTTCCCCAAGTTTGAAGTACATCTCTGTAGAAGTTGAGAACCCAACCTGTTTTGGGTTTTCGAGGTCTAGTTCTGCCATTCTGTAGTAAATCCCTGGCACATCCGGATAATCTGTAGGAGCTTTGTCAACGAAGTCTTTGAAAGCTTTCATCACGTGCTCTTTGTTTTCCATTTTGCTTGTCAAAAGATCCAACTGAAGAGCTTTGAAAAGGAGGAGTTGCAAGTTGTCAGGAAACTCCTCCAAACCCTTCAATGTAATTGTGAACCCAGATTCAAAGTCTTCTTTGGCCCCATACAAACGGCACAGTTTGACGTAATAGTTTACATTATCGGGATACATCTTTAATCCTTCTTTGATGAGTTCAATTCCACGGGCAATGTTTTCTTGAGTTGAAGTCTTCAGATTGAATGCCACGAAGCAGAGACGTGCCTTCATATCCATTTCTCCTTTCTTTCCGTGTTGACTTCTGAAAAAGTCTGCAAGAGGTTTCTTGATTTTTTGCAGCACATCGTCTGGCAAGCTGCCTACACGGTACTCGTTGGTTGCAATGTCGTACAGCCCATTTATTAATTCCACAGTTTTCTCATCCTTGAAAATTTTGTTAGCTGCTATCATCTCCATGACAAGGGAGGAAGCTTCAAGCGCATTCAAAAATTCAGCAGCAACTACTGAACCATTTTTTGCTGCCTCTTCCCATTTTGCAATGTTGTCAATATCAGTGAGGCACGCTCGCCAGTCGTCGCCACGTGGTGTTGATGGAAATTCAGTGGAAAACGTGAAAGTTTTTCCCTCAGCAAAGTTTTTCATTCGACGAAGGCGCTGCATGAAGGTAAATCCTTTTACACCCAACTGATGCTGACTCTCAAATTTCCATCAATTCTGGGGCCAATTCATTTCGTCGTTCGGTAACAGCAGTGATCTCAACCATAATTCTTCGTCGCTTATTCCATTCAGCACGGTGTCCCAGAAGCCGTCCCACCTTAAACATGTTGAACGCCTTCTCTGGCTCCATGTGGTGCTTGTAATGAAGAACTAATGCGTATGCAGCCTCAGCCTCTTTGAATCTGACTGCTTGAATCCACTGCAACTCTGCCAATTTTTCATTTCTTGGCACACCCCATCCATTCATGTAAAAAACTCCCAAACGGTAGGCAGCATAACTTTGTCCATTTTCGGCTGCCTTTGCCAACCACTCCGCCGCCTTTAACAAAGTCTTCCTCCACGACCAAACCGTGTTCATACATTTTCCCTAAGCTTTCTTGTGCGGCTGCAACTCCACGGTTCTTGTTAGCAAGCGTTGTTCGCCCTGAGGATGTGGGTGACATTTGCGCAGCTTTCAGAACAATTCAAATGCTTTTGTTGCGTCTTGGGCAACCCCCTCTCCATTTTCATAACAAACTCCCAAACTGTGAATTCCCTCCGAGTAACCTTCATCTGCAGATTTCTTGAAGTAACGCACGGCTTCAATTTCGCTTGAGCACACGCCCCAACCACACCGATACTGATGAGCACGAACAAAGGAGTAAAATCCAGGAATTTTATCAGCCATCTCTTTTGGAACACCCATTGTTCAAGAAACTCTTTCTCTGTAATGTTGCGACCTGCTCCCCTGGAATATTCGGCAACCTTTTCGACAAGTTCTTGGGCAGACATTCCAGATGAGTCATAGCTCCATCCTTGATGGACAACAAGCCTTTGCAAGAAGCTAGCTCGTTCTTGACATCTCGTTCTGCTGGAGAAATTGCGAGGGAGTGCTGGTAGTGTTCCTGCGCCTTCTCCAACTCCCCTTTGAGTCGGTGAGCTTGAGCCATTGTAAAATAGGCTTGCCATGAATCCTCCTTGATTTCAAGAGCTCGTGAAGCATCTTTGACGGCTTGATCGCAGTAATCATCTATCTCACACGGCTCCTCCTTCTTGTGCTGTGCAAGCTTGATGTAGCATTGAGCTCTCTTTTCGAAAGCTGTAGCCTGATGAATGGGCAGTAAACTCGGCATGGTAATCGCCTCGTCATAGCATCAATCGCCTGCTCAAATTGTTATTTTTGATGAGACCCGTGCCCTATCATACAGTCTTTTGTGGATTTCAGAGCTGCAACAGAAGAACTGCGTCCGGCTTTGGCAATAACTTGATCCACCTCTTCATCCTTCATTCCCACTCCCTGCATACTTGAGCGAAACAAGTCCACTTTTCTATTGTACTCCTCCAGAGTCAACTTCTTGCTTGGGTGGTGAGCCATGTCATTCCGCAGAGTGGTGAGTTGACGCACTGACACATTTTCGGATTTGTAGGTACGCCAATCTCCAAAATTGAGGAGGACCGTTGACAACACGGAAATATCCCAGTCGTCAAGGCAGCCTTTAGCAATAATTCCTTTTTGGGCGTTCATGGCTTTGTTGTAAGCCGCTTGACCCAGACCATTTATAAACTCATGCCCGTGCTTTTCTGTTTGCTCCCAGTCTACACCGGATTCCCTTTTCCAACGAGCTTGAAACAACGTCCGGAGATGTTGACCACAGATGAGGACCATGTTGTCCAGTTTATAGTAATACTCTTCCTCTGATAGCGGATTCATGATGACTTCGTGACGGTGGAATTAGTTGTGGCTACCTGAAAAGTGGTTGGCAAAATAATGTCTATTAAAAAATGTTGAAACTGAAGTAAGTTGTAGTGCACAAAACACGGAATCATTAATTTCATGGATACGAGTAACAAGATGCATACCTTCAAAAAAGAAATAGACCCCAACTTAAAACTCAAGGGCAGGTCTCAAAACAATGTGTGTTTGTTGTTCAGTTGGAAGACAGCTATCAGATACGTCCTTTACCGATGATAAGGTGTCCTGCGAGGGAACGAAAAGAAGATAAGCATTGAAAGTTTAAAATGTTTTTGTTCAACGTATTCAAAAGTTAAAAAATGTTGTTAAAAACGTACCTATTAAGAACTCTAGTCAATCCAAGTCGCAAAAAATAAGCACTGGGAAATAAGTTGACCCTCGATACCGTTGCTGTTGCCCTTTTTTTACTATAGATCAAATTCTACCACTCCACTCTGCTAGTAAAAATAAGAAAATTATGGTTCTTAGTCGTTTAGTACAATCACCTCCTTTCAATTCACTCAGCCGCAACGATACCGATACATAACATAGCAAACATGATTGAAAACGATCATTTGTATGACAGAAATGAGTGATTGGAATTCATACCTTCAAGAGTGGTGTCAAAATCCTGACACTGACGATGATGACGATGATGTTCACTCACCGACAACTCGTTCTCCCAGGAACGTTCCGTCACTTGGTGGTGGAGTTTTCTACAGCTGAATAAATTAAACCGAAATCAGAAAAAACATATTTATTAGTATAGACACTATTTGTTTCATTGCACTTTTCTTGTGGCAACCTCAAACAACTAAGGATGCTTAGAAGAATGCATAATACTATTCACTTACTATCACTGTATCGAATTAAAATTGATGTGTAATTATAACAACACTAAACTTGTTCGGTAACTTAACCAAAAAACATTCGGCATAGCTGTTTCAGTCTTTGCTACACGCTTGATTATGCGACCTGTAAGAAAAACAAACAAAACAGTAAACAAGATGATGAATTGGGAGTGTGCTCGAGTAGCTCAATTCTTGGCTAACCTGTTTGATCGTAGTTCGTGCTATGGTATATAATTTGCTTACCAAGTTACGTGGATCATATATATATACATTGGTACTTGCTTGGATTTTCTACCATCTACGTTTACGAACATGATGAACCAAGACGTACCAGAAGACTGCTACTAATGTGCTTATGTTACTGGTAGGGAATGTTGTTTATGCTTTCAGGTACAAACGGAAATTACAGAGGACAGATAACATACTAATACTATTGATTCTTTCATAAAATTCATCTGTCTGTACTTATCCCAAAATACTATATCTAGATGAAGAAGTACTGTACCTAATATTTTTTAACAAACACTCGAGTGTGTTCTTGTCAAAGATATCGGAAAGCTGCAATTTTCACTATCCAGATAGCTATACTTTGTGTTGCAACCTTTCCTTCTTGGTCGTTGTCTGACAAGGAAATCTTTGTGACTAGTTTGTGAGTATCGCATATCGCAATGTGCATAGCTTAATTTGGAATGTAAAAACGTTGTATACTTGCACTTAATTCACAGAGTAACTTTATGTGTGTGTGTGAGCTCATTATTTTCTGCATGTCTGGGTCTTTCCTCAAATATGAGGTTGAGCAAAAAATGCTCGTATTTGATAGCTTGTGTTATGCACAAACAAAAACAGAAGTTTGAGTTGCTGCGATATGAACAAAAACTATTAAGTACCAAAACCAAGTCGATTCTTCATAAACTTGGATGCAAACGCTGGTTAGATTGTTATATCATGTTACATCAAAGATGACTTTATAAATACCTTGCTGGGATTCCCACTCGTAGTAAAATGAAGTTGGAAATGACAAACACAAAATGATCCCATATATTTTTTACATGTAATTTGTATCCAAAACATACACACTCAATTTTTCACTTTAGTTTCTGAAGGTTCAAACGCATGAGTACAAGTTCACGACACATTTGCATAAAAATAGAAAATGGAAACACCGATATAAACTAAGCATTTCGACACATTCTAACCAAGCAAAATAAGAGCCCATAAAAAGTGGAGAAATCAGGAGTACCGTAACGATTGCTTCATTGAGCTTCTTTGGTATTACTTTGGGAATAATGCATGGTTCATCGAAGGTGCGTCATGGATATGGTCAAGCCATGTCAGGGGTAATGTTGAGTGTTACTAAAGCTTTAATGATATCATGAGCTGCTAATGTAGTTACATTTGGTAAGCCCACATTGTTTCATAGTTCATTTGTTTTATAAATCCTGTCGGTGGTCTTCTATAAGCTATGGAAGATACTCAGCAGAAAGAACACTGTTGTTGCAATCTGAATGATTTTCATGTGATGCTCCAAGATGACTAAAAAAGCTGGAATCCCAACAAAATCCCATTTTGCCTTTCAATCAAAATACTTGTTGATGCTTGTATGAATACTATTATTGCCAGCTTTCCAATGCTCCTAAAAATGGTGCAATTCACTCTCATTTAAAAAAATGATATTAAGTCATACATGTATGGCATTTGTATCATATATGCATAATGTCAAGCAAGATGAAGACCGAAGGGAAAGTCTATATTACGCTTCGTAAATGAATCTCTATACAGTTTGGTTCAACCCAAGAGCACCCAACCCAAGTACAACAAATTTGAGCCATACGTGGTAAATTTATGGATTAAGAATATTAGTATCAGGCTTTAAATGGGCGAAAGGGTATCTTTTGTTTGGGTCTTGAGAAAAGGGAACGAAACAACCGTTACCTCGGCTTTGTCTGTGTTCTATTTAACTCTAGTTTTGTTTGTCTGATGTGATATGAGCAATAAGCACCTGTCTTGCCTTGTTACCGTTACCTGCATCACACATAAAATCATGAGCAGTACAGCACTTTCTCTCAACACCTCATTAGCATTCATCTCAAATTCATACGGGGCTTGTAAGCAGACAAAATAGGAATAGATTTTAGATGGATTTTAGTAGGAGTCAAGTAGTTGCTCTGAGAAGATCAGCTTCTGTGTTTCATTTAATTCTTTGCTACTGAATAGCTGCGGGGTTTGACAAGAGCCCGAATTCATGTAAAAGATGGTGTTTAAAACTTCATTCATCTTATTAACTCCGTCCCTACCGAAGAAGCAGATAGATATACCAATAAATCTTTGTCGTAGTGTTAATAAGTGTTCAAGTCTTCGATAATTGGCAGATTTTTTAATTATTTGCATAAATTTTACTTTATGTGAGCACGAGAGAAGTATCCAGCTTCTGGAAGCGGATTAATGGCGTCATCCTACTGCAATTGAAGACAAGAGTAAGAATATTTAACTCATATGTATATATAACGTATATTGGAAGTTACTCCTGCTACAAACGATAATGCAAATCCACTCATCTTTGATTTCAACTGTTACGTTACAACCCAATTTCCATATTCCATAAAAGCATTCACATTTTATCAATCGTTGAATTGACGGAGGTAGGTTAGGTAGTTTTCAACCAAAATGGACTTCAACTGAATGCGTGAGTATATGTACCTCAAGTCGTCATTATCATTATTATCCCATCCGGTTTGTACGCATGGATGATACACGACACAGACCAACTCAGCTTTATAATTTCATAGCATTCCCTTGGGACAAGTGTGCACTTTAGGTCTATTCTCAAAGAGTAAAATGCATTTCCTCGAAACTAGCATGCTGTCATTGATAGGATGACTAAACTACGACAATATTGCTTAATGAACACTCCAATTCGTTATGTATTGTTTATGAAACGTTCAACCCTTTTCAGTTTTTCTCTACAAATGACTGAGATGAGTTCGTATAAACACAGGACAGTCCCGAGCGAATACTGACGTCTAATTCAGATCCTACGCTAACCATAATATGAATAAAAAACGAACAGAAGAGTATGTAATCCATTAATTGTCGCTGGCGTAGTCCTGATAGCTTTTATTTCAGTAAGAACTGTCCTCAAGCTGAAATGCTCTCCTGGGTTCTAATGTAATCCAATGAGATGAATATATCTTAACAGAGATCAGGGTTACATAATATATAATTTCAATCATTTATTTATCCAGCTGTGATTTCAGCAATTAATTAAACACTCTAACTTAAAGGTTTAGTAATAAATATTAATCTAATCGTTAACCAAACCACCGTTTAGAGTCTATAATGTCAAAGATCTAAAACAGAGTGAGAGCAGTAGTTCATTATAAGAAACCAGCTAAATGATAAATTAAATTCATTAAAAAACCCAGAACTAAGCTAAACCTGAATAATATCTGAAAGAAAACTTAGCTTGTGTGACATATCATAAATCAGCTAGTCATTAAATCAAAAAAGGCATAACCTAATTAAACCCAACAATTCCCAACTCATTTTACTTTGACGTAATCTTTTTAGGATTTACAAAGGTGCACAAATCCACAGGATTGGGTTGATCTGGCATGTCTCCCAGCTTGTGTCCCACTAAATGACAATAGCCCGCAGGATAAATGTCCGAAGACTGGGCAGAAACCCACTGATACGCATCCTGTCGACTACGGGATATCCATCAAAGTGAATTTGCATCAAGTGGCCACTCACTTGAGTCACAGTGACTGGTCCCAGAAAAGTAGGAGTCTTGAGATAAACAGCTTCCATTTTCCAGCCTTTGCCGAACTTTGCTGGTTCTTTTTTTATTCCGGACAGGTTTAATGGCTTGTATCCATACTCAGCAATGTACTTCTTCCAAGAGATCACATCCTCCTCTTCCCCAATCTTGCTGGGTGGTTCCAGGTCAATTCCATGCTGTAGACAGAAGTTGAGTGGGAGGATGTAGTCGGAGTGACATGCATCACTATCTGCAACGATTCATCAGGCCTCGTCCAGTCAGTTTCTGCCAAGAAGTAGCCAAAACGAAATGGTTTGACCAACTCGCCCAACACAAATCTTGTGGAGTTCAACGGGATGACGCATTTCAAAAACGGTGTTCATCTCAACTCTCACTCCAGCCGGCACCACACCAAATTCAGATAGTGAGGTGGAGCATACATGAGATCTTGACGGGCTCCTACGACCTCACATCCCACGACTTGGCTCCATCCAAACTTGTGAATGTGCTCTGATTGTTGGCTAAACCAGAAGCCTTGATCATTGCCAGCCAGCCCAAGATATTTAACATGGATTCGATTCCCGATAGTCGCGTCAATCACTCCTGTTCTGTTTCTGCTGCAGTCTAGCTTGTCCAGTGCTTCCACAATTTCGTTAACGTCGAAGCGACTAGAAACGGAAATAAGTTTGACTATAAAACATCATTACACACATTTTAAACCAGTCTTTGTTCAGTAAATGGTTTGAGTCTTACGTGGCTGTTGCGTTGATCTCAGCCAGACAATAATCCCAATGGTTGGGCTTCACCGTAGGCAAGCCGGGCTTTAGTACCTTCTCAAACATCTTCTCGAGGAACTCTGGGTCTTTCGCGTCTTTTATCTAAATTACAGCAATTACAGCAAACCCATTAAAATTTTGGTAACAAAAAAAAGCTACCTCAACTATTGAAATTGAAAAGAGTAAGTGTTTTACCATAAGCTGGAAGATAGGGAACCTTAAAAACACCACTGTAAGTAAGCGGTTTCGGAGCGTTGGAACAAAACGGAACCCATATCGCAATTGGAGCGTCATCCTCACTCTCATTCACTCTCACAAACTCAACCAGAGCGTAGTAGCCTGCGTATCCAAGAATTTTGGCTGGCCAGTTGGACGTACCTTTCCATTTAGGATTGGGAACCTCCACCATCAGTCCGACTTTGGCGTACTCTTCCCATTTTGCTGTTCCAAAAGGAGCCTGCAAACAAAATGTCACAAAACATTACATTATAATATTGTATCTGTGTATACCCAACTTTGCTTTACTTTCAAACGTGACAACTTTATGTTTAAAATATTCCACTCCGCAAATCCACTGTGCATTCAACTTTTCCAGTAAAAAGTCTGTCCAACTGTAAACCTCTTGATGCTTAGCCATTTCTGCAGTTCCTGAGTGAGGGTAAGTCGAAATGTGATTGATATTGTTAAATTTGACTTCACCAGAGATGCCTTCTCGTGCTACTTCCTAACCATCCATAAAAAATTCAAATAGAATAGCTAAGTCACAACTCATTAGCACTAGATGATGAATCAGCATGTTTTCACTGCAACTAAAAAAAATTAAATCTCAGTAAGTTGACTTTCTCCCAACTTTACCGTGAGACCTTGTTCTGAGTTGTAAAAACAGAATGAGCGGAGAAGAGAAGTATGCTTGTTGTGCTATCCGAGATAACTAACCTACGGCTGCAATGTGCACTCCAACCCAACCATACAAAACTCTTGCAAGGCTACCGCAGGTATGCTTTTTAAAGAATGGGAAAAGATAAGATAAGGAAAATAACGAAAAACGAGTGAATGCACACAAAGGTTCCTGTAAAACCGGCTTTGTCTCTCTTGGAAATACGATATGCGATCCAAGAATTCACCTTGTACATATTGCTCCGGAAAATACTCACTATCAATACAAGTGGGCATATATGTTAGATTCAACCTAGTCAAAGGTATCTACACCATGTTGGAATGACAATCTGTATTCATCTATGAGCTGGACATGCTGGACAGTGGTTTACGGTAAAACCATTGGGGCAAAATGACAAATTCATATAGGATCTTTTCTCTGCAAGCATGATGTATAGATATGATGACTTTATTGTTGTCATTTCTCACGTAGTTGATGAAGTGCATGGAGAACATTGCCTTTAGGACATAGCATACATATATTCCATTGTTTTACTTATCCCAATCTTGATGCATATGTTTACCGTTACTGAGGAGGCATTTTTATGAGTGTATTAAAGCAGTAAATAGTGCAAATGTCAGCGCTCATTAAAACTACCACCAAAAAGGATTCACATACATATCAAAGCTTTTTTCAGGTTTTTGCATCATTTTCTACAACCAACCGCTAATGCAGTCTTTCAATTATGTGTCAATTTAAAGCTATTTAAAATGCAGAGGTTGATGAAATTTCTTACTTGACATAATCACTAATTTTTATAAAAATAACTGATAAACAAATCTACGTTGACTACGTTGGCATTCGCAACTTTGCAACAATTGGTATGCGGTTCCCTATTGGAGGTGGAGTTTTCAGTGGGTGATTACTTTGACACTTATTTGACCATATGATCTGTTAAACCTCAGTCAAGGATACTCCTTTATGTATGCGTGACATTCTTCAATAGGGCTTATTCATTAGTTGTGTGGTACGCATTAAAAATGAACGAAGGCGATTCGAAGATGGCACCAACACAAAGAATGATTTGTGTTGGCAATAATATATGAAGTTGTCTGCGATTTCAACCGATTCAAGAAAAAGATTTTTTTATTTAATTCAACAAACTTGATTACATGCCATGTGGATAAAAAAGATAAAAAAGTAGACTTTTACAAAATATCTAAACCATCTAGTGATGGCTTCTTTCATCAGTACAACTAACAAAACTATTCAGGCTGATAAGGAATTTAGTTAAAGTAAATTAGTTATCCTTATTCTAAAGGTAAAATTAAATTGAAACCCAACATTCACACAAAAACAATAATGCCTGCATCACCTTTGCAAAGCATTCCTTGGTAAATCATAGAACAAAACAGAGTAAATTGGCATAGTTAAAACAATGAACGAATGGTCCACCCATAAAATAATTTGCATGCACTTGTAGTTACTTTTAAATTTACCTGCCTGAAAGTGAAATATGAGTACTAACCAGTGAAAAGTACACCACCTAATAGCTTTTCAATAATTATTATTAAAACTGTAAAATAATAACTGGCAGTGACGGCGTTACAGTACCCTTCACTTTACTTCACGACATTTTTGATGTGTAAAAAACAATGTACAAGTAAATACTCGCTATTAATCGAGCGTCAAGTGAGCATGCCTAGAGTCGGTGTAAAAGGAGTCTACTTTACAAATTTCAGCTACTTTACATTTGTAATTGACATTTGTTTATACACCGCAGCGCAAAAGTATGTACATCTTGCTTTGATGGTGAAGTGTGACCCCGATTACATGAAATAGGAAGCGATTGCTATAAAATAATTGCAATATGTGCGCTCACTACAACATGGGAAACATTGTTCCAATAAAGAAACTCCAGCGCTTAACTGTCAATTATGCTAAAAAAGCCAAGAGAGTTTTTTGGGTCAGACAATGATTAAGCTAACTCGATTTATCGATCAGGCCAAGAAATGTTATCAGAAGGGCAAAACTCAAGCTTAGCCATTGGCGTCCAACACCACTCAATGGTTTTTGTTGTTTTAATGTAATCGTATTTGTAATATTTGCTTGACCTACATTTACCTCATGTAGTCTCTGCATAGTCTGAATTTTAAGAAACACTTTAAGTAAAGTCAGTTATTGTAAATTTGAATCTATTATTATTCAAAAATTGCCTAGTACACAAAGTGGGGCTTTACCGAAGCTTGCATTCAATTTCTAATTATCTTATTGGATACTCTAATACTCGGGTATGTAATGTGATTCCTAAGTCAACAGTGGAATACTGCTAAACCCGACCTAAACTTTCTTAATAACCGTCGTAAAAAATTCTCTATACACATTTCGACCATTTACATGACATTTTAAGGGACGGGTTATTTGATTCCCAATCGGTTTAGGGCAATTTATGGGACAGCTAATCGCGTAATTTAGAGTCTTTCTAAGCCACAAAAGTGTCGGCATTGCCATTTAAACCGACAAAATTGAGTAGATTTGCTAACTCCCACATACATTTGTTGATTAGCATTCATTCCTTAGAACTACCAGTACCTAAATTGTTAAAGGGAGAGCTTCCTGCCTGTCTGAATTTCGGCTGACGCATTTCGTTTGAGCAATGTTTTACTTTTATGATTAGAAATACGTATACATCCGCCATTAGCCCTTATACATTTACCTACAACTATTACAATGCAGATAACTACCGCCACGTCAGTTTAGGTTGAATAGAGTAAAATGGAAACCCTCAGGCACTATACATTAGTGGCAAAAGTTACTCCACGTTAGCAAAGATGGTGGCGGTGTACAATAAATGACTTAAGCATAGTGCGGCTTTTAGAGATTTACTGCTTGTTTCAAACGAATACGGGGAACCACTAAGCAAATGCCCTGAAGCGAGACATAAATTGTTAATAAAGGGAGTTCAATTTTACTTCTAGTTTCCCAGAAAAGGTCTCATATGGCGTTTCTTATATTTGGTTATTAGAAGTATATTAGAAATTGTAGAAAGGTATCTATATAGTCTTTGAAAATGTTAATTCGTGTCTGTTGAACATCTCCTCATGATAGTGCCTACTATCTCCGATTTTGGTTTGAGCACTTTAGACAGATCATAATATATTTTACGAATGTATCAACACGAAGCTTACTTGTTCTTTCCATCAAGGTACTTAGGCATAGTAGTAAAGGCATATCAACTAAACGTTGCATCAAAACATACTGAATTTAAGTTAAGTAAAATCCGTTCGTAATTAGCCCTGGTCAAGCCGATGAGGGTGTAACGATCACGGTAGGCTGTTTTTTAAGTAAAAATGATCTGACTAAATTGTTCACACCAAAATCGGTGCTACTAAGCACTAACATGATGAGGCACTGAATAACACTTTCAAAGAATATGTACACACCTTTACACAATTTCGAAAGTACTTCTAATAAGAAAACATGAAAAAAGGCATATGAGACCTTTTCTGGGGTAACTCGCTATAAGTAAAATTGAAATCCCATTATTAACTGACTATATTGCTATATAGTCAGTCAGTCAGCTATGTGCTCCATGAGTGCCAACGTGTTTGCTAAGTGCTAATGTGCAGTAATGCTACCGAATACTACTCCGTGAAACCCCTTCACACCTGTTTACTATGTTACTTGCACTGTTGGATACTTATATCATAAGTACGCTATTAAGTATGCTTCCTATTGTACGGAAATAACTCATTTTTTACCCAAACCAGTGGGTGATGAATGGTGGTGGCAGAAGGTGGCAACAAATATTTCGAAGAGCTGTTCCTTCCATCCTTCATTGTGAGGTGCAGAATCGCTGCTTTCTAAGTATAATAAAAACTTGCATAAGCCTACTTGAATCAAAATCAATAAGACTCCAGACTTGCCTTCTATTTCATATGCAATATACCTCAAAGTTATTACGTTTCAAAACCCAAACGCAATCGCTGAGGTGGACACCACGATCCATAGTATTTACCAAATGGAATGGAACCATTCTACGATGCTTGTCTAGGGGAAATCATTAAACCACGAATTACATAATCATCCTGATATTCAAGGTTTACAAAAAATATCATTTAGAAGTTTTATTTCTCTGTCAAATATATAGACTTACGTGCTCCAGGTTGTAAAAGCTCTTTCAACGAGAGACGTTGATGGTGATTTAAGAAAATGAGACAATCTGGGAACAATCTTCTGCTCACATATTCAGATGTGGTGATGATGATGGGAGCTGGGCTTGTGACGAGCCACAAAATAAAAGCTGTAGTGATAATGACTACTTGTCTAGGAACATTAAAATAAATGAGACCTTGGTAAAACCAAAGTATTGCAGCTTACGCAATTAAATGGTTTTATGATAGTGTTGCGCAATTTTCGCATTTTTCTTACCAAATTATGGGTGGGCTTCTCGTTTGGGTGGTGGCATGAGACTTTGGGTAAGTTAAATTTGCATTGGCGTTTGTATAAAGTTCTTCTATGCAAATTGAAAAGTACAGGTTATGAAGGCAATGCATTCACTGAAAAATGTCCTTTTCATTATGCGTTTCCCGATGAATTGGATGGCTTACCTCGTCAGATTCAGAATTTACTCGTATCCTCGCCTTTTCCACGAACTTGTTGCTCCATAGCCATCCACATAGGTGGAAATGTCACTAAATGCGCATAACGGAAAACCTGCGGAAGAACGAAATGTGCAGTTATTACAGAAAACTAACATTTTAGGAACAAATATTGACTTAAAATGTGTTTTAGTATGAACTCACTTTAAAATGGTTTTTGGGGAATAAATATAGTTGTTACCCGCATTCATTGCGAAATTCCTCCTCGGAAACCTCTAAGCTCTGAAGAGCTACTGTAAAACGATGAGGAGCTGAACACTCGCAGAGTTGTAATGGATGAGGGCCTGAGTATTAAGCTTGGATCTCATAGATCTTGAACATAATGGTAATGGGGATATTATGAAATCATGACTAATCATGATTCAGTTATTGTTCTTTGCGTTGGTGCCCCCTCCACTACACAACTACTGTAAAACATATCATATTATATTTTGTTTAGTAATAAAACTTTTGAAAAATAGTAAAGTAGAAACCTTGAATACCAGGGTGATTATGTAATTCATGGTTTTATGATTTCCCCTAGACATGCATCGTAGAATGGTTCCTTTCCATATGGTAAATACTATGGATCGTGATGTCCACCTCAGCGATTGCTTTTGGATTTTGAAATGTGATAACTTAATGGTATACTGAACAAGAAATAGCAGGGAAAGTCCGCAGTATTATTTAACGTAATGAAGTAAGCAGGTGAGAAGAGGTCGCACTGATCGTGAGTAGTATTCGGTAGCATTACTGCTTATTCGCACTTATCAAACACGTTGGAGTGCTATAGTCAGTCAATAATGGGAGTTCAATTTGACTTATAGGAAGTTCCTCCAGAAAAGGTCTTATGACGTTATTCACTGAAAACTGTGGCTACTCGGGTGTGCTTAGGGATCTTCGTCGAGGACCAAAAAAGAATACTTCCTCACAAAGCAGCCAAACAACTTGCAAAGGCAATCATTGACTACACACACTAGTTGAACCAGACACACTGACTAAAATCGTTCAAATTCAGTTTAATCTATTATAAACCACATTTTGGTCATACCTATTCCACAATTCATAGGTTTTAAACAAAGATTTTCCTTTTTTTGCATTTGTAAATCTTGTTGACATCAAATAATAAAGAACATAATGAAACTCATTACTTGAAATTTTCATTGACATTTCTTGCATAGAACTTTTCTAGCTAAAGGCACAATTACAACTTCCACTTTGGCAGTAAGTAGATTAAATGGTACACAAATTACAATGCTTGCATTTCTTTTAATCTCATTGCAATAGCTACGGATGTTGGATGGAATGATGGAAAACGAGAAGAAGAAAAAACTATTCGTTTGGTTTTTCTCTCACTCAAGCTTCGATAGCTGTCGATAGCATCTTTCGTTGGCAATACCATTATGGTTGAGTGTATGCTACAAGTATACTATTTGTTACATGTTTCTAGCAAAGAGCAATATAATTTCGCAATACAATTTTCCAATAGCTTCAGCGTAAACCGTGTAGAAATAATTACCCTATGCCTTACGCATTCATTGTAGAAAGGAACTTGGGGGATAATGAATGGCGTTCGCCGACACCGCTAAGAAAATCAAATAGCAAAAGGGGTAGAGTACTATAATTTTTCCCAACAAAGTTGAAAGGTTGGCGAAGTTAGCAATCAGTACTCTTTATTTGATAGAAGCGTTGAGTACTTCCCAGATTTATCTCAACTACGTTTTACGCAAGTAGCAGCGTCCAAAACCGTAAAAGTTACGTGTCATGGTGCTCATAAGCTTCGCTGTTAGCTAGAATCGCCGAAACCACGCTTTGTTGTACTTCTCTCGTTTGTTCATACGCTTAAGCTTGAGCGTACTAACTAGCTTACACAACCACCTGGTTTTCTTAAATTGGATGAATCATTGCTCTCCAAAAAACACAACAAACCTATTTCACCTCTCATTTCATCCTCAATTTTGGTCAGTGCATCATGCTGCAACATACTTTCCGAGACAACGTTTAATCTCACAATTTTTTTTACATTTGGCATTATTCGCAGGTATAATTGCAACTGCAGCTCGTGTATTAGGTAACTGCTGAAAATGGAAACAATGGCTGAAGCAGAGTAAGTTTTCTGGTTAAGCTAGTTTAGAATTTGTTTCAAAAATATTTCCAAGTGACTCGTAATTTAATTTTTTTCTCGAAGTTATATTAATAGCTTGATTTTCTCATAATTTTCATGTATGACAGTGTCATGGGGTATCCAAACTCACAAACTCCATCGTGTTCACCTAGTTCTAGCCATGCTTTCTCTGATACCAAGACTGCTGAAAAAGAAGAAGAAACTGTTCATCCACAACCACACCGAATCCCACCTCGGTATCGACATTTGTTATACAATTGGACAAAGTTTCTAGAGGATACAACTAATGCTCAGTGGGTTTGTGGAGTGGAGTGTTTCAAGCATGTGAGTCAGTTGCATCTTAAAATTTATGTAGAAATAAGTAGTAAATTATGTAAATAAGTAGAAATGTGGGTGTCGTTTGGGTTTGCACTTTTTGCAGGCTCCTTTTGGAACAGCAAAATGGGAAGAGTACGCCAAAGTCGGGTTGGTGGTGGAGGTTCCCAATCCCAAATCCAAGTGGCCTTGTAGGTGGCCTGCCAAAATTATCGGGTTGCAGGTTACAACGCTCTGTTGAGTTTCTGAGGATAAATGAAAGCGAGGATGATGTACCACTCAGAGTATGGATTTCCTTCTGCTCCAACACTCCCAAACCCATCATGTACAGTGCCGCAAATCGAGTTCTCTATTATCCAGTTTATGGTAATGCCCTTTTCTAAATACAAAAGTCAAATATTTGACTTTAGTGTCAATGAAATGCGTCATACGTCGTATATTCGATTCGTTTGGTTCATAATGTAGCCAAAGATCAGGAGGACCCCGAATTTTTCGAAAAAATGATTGAGAAGGTGGTAACCCCTAACTTGCCAACGGTGATGCCTAATCATTGGGAACACTGCCTGGCTGAGATACACGCTACAGGAAGGTAACACCATATACAAGATACTGTATTGAGAGATTAAAAATGAAAAGAAACACCGTCAATTTTTATTTTGTATGATTGCAGTCGTTTCAACGTTGGTGAAGTTGTGGAAGCCCTGGACAAGAGGAACTGCAGCCGAAACGAACAGGATTGATTAGCCTGACACTAGCAAATCGGATCCATGTTCAGTACTTGGGGCTACCTGCGAATGACCAAGGCTTCTGGTTCACCCAGCAATCCGAAAACGTTCATAAAATAGGATGGAGCCAAGCTGTGGGATGTGCAGTTGTGGGAGCTAGTCAAGATCTGGACTACCCTCTACCTCCACCATCCGAATTTCCGGTGGTACCTGCTGGAGTGAAGGTGATCCAAGGCGTGTTCGAGATGCGACATCCATTCAACTCCACAAAATGTGTGTTGGGTACGTGGTTAGACCACTCCAGTATGGCTACTTCTTAGCTGGCACTGACTGGACGAGGCCCAGCGAGTCTGTGCAAGTTGTGATTCATGTCACCTCCGACTACATCTTCCCACTCAACTTCTGTCGACAACATGGGATTGAGCTTGCACCACCCTGCAAGACTGGGGAAGGGGGTGAAGAACTGACTTGGAAGACGTTATTGACTCAGCTCAAATATAAACCGTTGGACCTTTCCCCCATCAAAAAGAATCCCGCAAAGTTCGGCAAAGGCTGGAAAATGGAAGCAGTTTATCTCAAGAAGCCTACCTATCTGGGACCAGCAACGGTGACGAGAGTGTGTGGCCACTTAATCCAAGTTCACTTTGACGGATATCCGCGTACCAAGTTGGATTCGTTTCAGTGGGTCTCTGCCGAGTCGTCGGACATTTATCCTGTTGGCTTTTGTCAAGCTGTGGGACACAAGCTAGATGCTAGGCCAGAGCTTCCTAATCTTGCGGATATGTATGCATTTGTGAATTCTAACAAGGAAGCATCTAAATAATTCTAAAATGTGCCTGGGTTGCAGGTTATTCATTTTATGATGGCAGATATCATAAAAACCAAAAGTTAGGAGCTGATTAGTGTCTGCCCTTTAATTAAATTTTAATTTCGGGTTAATTTAGTGAGCCTAGTATAAAGTACTGTAACACGTATGTACTCAGATACATAAGTATAATTTATAACGACGTAAGCTAGTGGTCGGTTAGGCTATCAATACTTTAGCAGCTGTGCAACTAACTGTTTTAATGAGCTGAAAATACAGTTGAATAAATGTGTGTGGAAATATAAATAGGGTGTGTGTGTATTCAGATATGCTTTCCTCTCATATAACATCAGACTACGTCATGAGCTAGTTTTTTTTTCCATGAATGAACGTCAAATGCATAAATGTTGGTAATAATATAAAATGTATTATAATATTTACATGATAGTGAATAGGGTGGGTTGAGACGGAAGATGAGAGATGTTACTTTTATGTTTCTAACAGGTAAACCCCACAGAAACTCTATTCATTATGAACTACTTCTGTTCAAAGTCTGAAGTACATCCAAACTTCTTCATTTTTTCATTCACTTCACCACCCTACTCTTTCTAGGTAGTCTCCGATTCTGAGAAAAGTCGAGAAAATCCTGTCATGCATCATACATCATCTAGTAATAGTTTTTCCCTATATAGCACATATTCTAAAGAGCATCAACAGACTCAGTTCGACGTGACCAAACCAATCAAATCAAATAATTGTGTAATTAATTAAGTATTTTGCCCCATCATGTTATCAAAGAAAGGTTAAAGAGTGGATAGTTCCCTAACTAAATTGTGGTTCCATACTCCCTTCTAACTCTCAATCGTTTTGGCTATTGATGATGATATAAATCTCTAACTGGACAGAAGCAATTCATTAACAATTGTAAGTTTATTTAAGATGAAATCAATATTGTCAAAGTGTTTTCATATTCATCACTTTTACAAAAATATTTTTATCGATTTAAGTATCATGTGTATTTTAACTTGCACCAAAAATAACTTGTAATAATAAGTTATACTGATCTTGCGGCTAGATTCTAGACTCACTGAATGAACTGAAACTCGATCTCTGCAGATTCGAGGGCAGTATCCTCCAGTTGATTCTCCTTCGCAACGTGATGCACACCGACTCTCACGTCCTTGAGCTCCTTCGGAATCACGACACTTGTCGCAATCACCGGTTTCCTAGCTCGAATCGGGGTTCCAAGGAGTGGAGGAGGCATCGTCACCTGACTTGCATGATCCCCACTGGTTTGTCCAGCGAGCAGCAGCTCTCGAGCTCGTCTCCCCATCTTGTTCTTCCAGAGCCAAACGCGTGGATCCTTCTTGAAGTGGGTTGCCAACCAGCCATGATACATCTTGGGCAATGACTCAATCAGCGACATTTGATCAGGCCACAGTGCCAGTAATCAAATCGCAAATTTCCGGGCTCATGTGATGCTGCGTCTGCAATGCAGTCAAAGAAAACAAACAATTATACAACAATCGCTAATATAATACGATTACTCCACTAATACACTAATTTCCACACTTTTGACAAATTTTCACACCATTCAAAATCATCCTTTAAAAAACGACACATTCATCCGGTACTTGCACTCAAGCTCGTAGACAGCGGGGGAAGGGCGCAACTGCAAATGGTTCCCTATAACCATTTAAAACGCATTGTAACTATATTACAAATGAATGAACATATTAATATGAAGGTTGAGGACTTACCAATGAGAATGAGCTGCTTGCAATCAGTTTTCAGTGATGTTATAACGTGAGCTTCCAAAATTCAGCAGCCTTCTCTATGATAACTGAAAACAGAATCGTTTATTAGCACACAAGACAACGTTATAAGTTGCAATAAATTCTATTTATCTTACCAATTGCCGGCTTAGCATACTCGAACACTCCATGATGCTTCGCAGCTCCCGTTGTGGTCATCCCAATGATATCAGTTTCCTTTAAAATCTGACCATCTACCTTCTCCTTGGCCGCCCTCCACCGTATCCTAGCTTCTGACAACTGCTTCCACTTCTCTACTTCCGCCTTCTTTACAAGAGTCACTTTATCCTGGTCAAGGGGTCCACTTTACAGCGCTGCGAGTTCTTTTTTGAGTTGTCGAATTTGGTACTCAATTTCGTAAACTTTGTCCCGCATTCGTCTTTCATCAGGTAGGACTTTTCGTTCTTTCTTGGACTTGCCCGCATTCTTGTGAAGCTCCTGTCGCCGTGCACTGAGCCAACTCCTCGGAATTGCTTTGGCTTTCGACTCGAATAACCTTCACATTCTCATGAACTTTAAGCAGCATTTCCAGAAACTGATCGAGGGCGCGATTTGTTTTGCAGACGATCAACAGCGGTGATTCGGGGACAGAGCCGCGACGTCCTCCGTTTTGCAGCAACGTCCGCACAATCTGAAGCCCGATAAAAGTCTTCCCGGTGCCAGGACGTCCTTGAATTATCGCTAATTCAGAGGTGAATGCCACCTTATAAGCTTCATATTGATCGTCCAACTAAAGATTGTGGTGAAGAAGGCCAGGGTCATGTTCCTGGTTCTCACTTGAAACGGAAACTGATATGTTTCGCTCCAAACAACTGCCCCTTGCAGTCTTCTCTTCCAGGATGGGTAGGAGTAAAAAAAGTTTTGTTTGTGAAGTACACTGGAAGCTTCACGGTAGAGCAGCCACTCACGATGAATTTACTCATGGGATTCTTTTCTTGGGGCTTGAGAAACGTGGATTTCTGAAGAACACGGAGGTTTTAGCGATACACTTCAAAGTATGCTTCACACTCCAATATAACGAACTGCTTCCCAACTTCCAGCAACTCTTCCCCAGTTTCAATTTGCAAACGAAGAATACCTCGGGCCAACTCTTTGATAGGTGGTTTTTCACCTTCCGCACGATCTCTCGAAATATTTGGATCATCTCTGGCTGTAGCGAATATGGCAGTCGTGAAAAAGTCTGATGTGAGGACGACCAAACATCCGGGCATTAGTTTCTTGGAACTGCTCCAATCCACTCCGTTCAAAAACTGATAGGGCAGTCTGAATAAATGAGTCCCATCATCCTTATCCAGTCGACTGAAATGTTATCCCGCTGTAGATTTGAACATTCTCTTCACTTTTTGTTTAGACAGTTGCCTTTCAGGTGCTCGTCCTTATTTAAAATCAAACAGAATGTTTGTATTTTATATGAGAATGGGCATATTTCATGTCATGCGGATGGATGGATGGATGTAAGTGCGATAACTCAAACAAAACTAATCCAATCAACTTCAACTTTGGCATACTGATTTTTAGTCAAGCGACGAACCCTGTTGATTTGCAGCAAAATCCGTTGACTTAATACAATTAACTAATCATTATTAAGTTTCAACATAGGAATAATATACATTGAACAAAAATGTTCACAATGCCCCATTGAGACCCGGCGGCTTATTTCCATTGTCGTGTAACAGTGAACGACAATTAAGGAGGATAATGTGTAGGAAGATTTAGATAATGACAATTAGGGAGATAGTGAACTGAGAAGGATAAGACAATAAGGAGCTAAGTGATTAATAAGGAGATAAGTGACAATTAAGGAAGATAAGTGACAATTAAGGAAGATAAGTGACAATTAAGGAAGATAAGTGACAATTAAGGAAGATAAGTGACAATTAACCGAAGATAAGTGACAATTAAGGAAGATTAAGTGACAATTAACCAATTAACGAAGATAAGTGACATTAACGAAGATAAGGCAATTAAGGAGCCGCGTAATAATTAAGGAAGATAAGCGATAATTAAAGATGATAAGAGATAATTAAGATAATAAGCGATAATTAAGTAGATCAGTGATAATTCAGAGGAATAAATAATGTAGGATGCGGGATATTGTTTGATTTTACCCTACTGGCTACCAGCCTTTATTTGAAAGAACTGCTCTCACTCCTTTCTCAACGGTTGGACGAAATCCTCTCGCAAAAGTTGAACTGGACATCCAGGTAGTTCTCCGTGTTGTCATAAGCCCTTTTGATCTTACTTGCCGAATGAAGGGTTGCTTATTTTCAAGGAGTTCCACCCAGTGTCGGGATGATCTGCACCTTCCTATAGTTATCTGGAGTCACCCTTTCATGCAGCTCGTCTCCCCATCTTGTTCTTCCAGGGCCAAACGCGTGGATCCTTCTTGAAGTGGGTTGCCAACCAGCTGTGATACATCTTGGGCATGGAGTCAATCAGGGATATGTGATCAGGCCACCTCAGCTCCACAGGGTTAGGAAACACCGGATTTGAAACAGAAAACGAGGGAAGATCACCATCCAGCTCGTCATCTGTAACGAATAAAATTATCCTAATTTTAGTACATAATTTTAAACTTTTCTATCCCTATTTAAAGTAAAGTAAGAGCGTGATAGTGGTTTACGTTTTCAGCATTTCCAAAGAAGCTTCAACAACACTTCCCAGTCGATCCTTCCCCAAAAACGGGAGATTAACCATTCCAGTCCTACAAGACCTCGAAATCGCTGAAAGGGTATTCTCCGTCGAATACACGGTCACTTTCCCATTCCATAACTGGAGTAGTTCAATCACCACCTCCAAAAACTTGTCATTACACGCAATCGCCAGCAACTTCCCTTGCTTCTTCAAATACTCCTTCGCCGTCGTCCAAACTTGATCAGCGGAGAGAGACAAGGCACCAATCAGTTTCACTATCTTCCTCATCAATTCAGCACTCTCGAGGTCCCACTTGGAAACTGTGGGGATCCAATCAATAAACTTTCGAAAGGGCTCCAAATAACCGTCGTGAACATCACTGATCACCGTCTCTGAAGATACGAGGTTGCCTCCGTCTTCCAACCATTTACTAAAATTGAGGAGACCCTCCGGTATCGAGGGAGAGGAGGAAGAACTCATTTCAATCAACGGCAACAACGACTTATCAACAATTATTCCACTCACATTAAATTATCACCTCCGTCAATCACACCTGTTAATTAATCACGAAAAACTTTATAGTCAACTCAATCAATCATTGTTATTGGCAGCACTCATGTGTTTTTATGAGACAAGCAAACAGGTAAAGATCTGGATGTGGATAATACAATCTCGCCGGCTCGTCTCTTTAGCATAGAGGCAATGCAGTGCGTTTGCGTTCCCCCGAGAAAACGAGAAACTCATTCCTGATCTGAACTTGCTTATGTAGCTGCTGATAGTGAGTGTGTCTGTGTGGTCTATCCAAAACGTTTGCGTATAGAGTATAGCCAACCTCTGCTGAATGAACACTTTTTCCAGTAAAACTCGAGAGTAAAAGGGAAGTAAGTACATCAAATGAATATGCAAATCTCGTCTCATGATATTAATGGAGGAAGACCAAGATGCATATACGTATGGGACCTTTAATTGCGTTGATCATGTTTGCAGATCCCATGAAAAAGACAAAAAACATTGCACTACTTCCCTAAAGAGGATATTTGTGGCATTCTTACGCTAGTAGCCAGCTACATATAGAGCTACACCAAGAAAGGCAAAATTGGATATGAATATGAATGACTAGCCTATATAAAGAGTGCAGATAGGTAGCTGAAGACAATATATTATGCTTATCAGTGGGACAAAGAGGTTCATATTTTTCATTCCTACATGCAAGAAGCATATTTCCTTTCTTTACTCACCCGCCGGTTGTGGTTGAGTTTGGAAGTGCACAGTAGATGAATCTACTTAATTTAAAGACTAAAATATTGCGTGCATTTCTCATTAATCTCAAGTGACCACTGGTGAGGTCAACGATCTCGTCATGCCCCATTAGAACAGAAGTTGGACATACAGAAAAGCTTCAACGTTGGCTTTGTGTGGGCAAACTAGCAGCTCGAGTACTCGAGTAAAAAGCAAGACCCGAATGATTCATCCATGAGGTGACTACACAGAAGCAGAAAAGCTTTCTTGGTTTTGTGCTCCAATCTTGACACAAGCGAAGTTAATTGTGTTTTGGGGATTGATTAACAAATAAGCATCAACAGTGACATTAAAAAGTGGAGAGGAATCTCATAAAGATGACTTCCTCAATACCTGAGAGTGTCCACTGTTTCATCAAATGGTTTGAGGAGGTGCAAAACCTTTTAGAGCCCAGGCGGTGATTGATGCAGTACATGATGATTATTTTGAGGCTTTCCATCCAGCACCTTATTGAGATGGTCTCGTCAGTTTCAAAATGGGACCTAGAGATCGTAGAGCTGACGAGAATCACGGTGGAGTTGGTTTCCTTCATTTCATTAGTATCCTTAAATAACATGTTGGGCTACTCGGAAAAACAAGTAAAGCTGTTAACAATAATTGTGTGTAACGGCAAGTTTTTGGAGATGCTTTCACGCATACTCAGCTTCCAAAATAAAGGTCAGCAAGTAGAATGTTCCGTTGTGGCTGCTCTTTCAGTGAATTCCGTTTTCTGTAGGCCATTCTTGGGAAAGGATAAACTCCCTGGTCTGGTTAGTGCTAGTTTAAGTGTGCTGAACGACTTCCCAACGGATCATTGGTTAATCAACGAATTTACAAAGGTGCAGGAGAAAATTGAAAAAATTAACAAACAAGTTAAGGTAGAGGAGGAAGCCCGTGAAATGAAGGAATTCACGGAAGAGTTTGAGCTACTTCTGCATAACAGGGAGGCTCCAGGCGACTTCAGGAAGGTGCAGATTATCCCAACACTGGAGGAACTTCTTCAAAACAAGTTCCCTTTCCTCCAACCCAACAAGATCAAAGGGGCTTATGAAAACGCGGAGCATTATCTCGGTGTTCAGTTCCGGTTATTGAGGGAAGACTTCGTGCGCCCACTAAGGAAAGCGGTAGAACACCTAGTTCAAAACAAGGAAGAGTACATGAAGCCGAAAGGAAAATTCAGAAACAGGAATGTGAACAATATCCAAGTCTACACTGGAATTACTTTCAAACGACAAGAAAATGAAGATGCAACCCACCTCTTTACACTTCCCTTTCATCTTGGCAAAGAAGTGGATTGGAACAATTCAACGAAACTACTCCCAGGAGTTTTTGTCTTGCTCACATCGGATTTTTGTGAAACAGCAATATTCGCAACAGTCAAAGACCCATCTTATAAACGAGCTGGTGAAGACAGTCAGCGTGTCAAAGAGTTGTCCAGAGGAATCCTTCGCTTGACAATTGAAAGTGGAGAGGATGAGCTGAAAGCGAACACGAAGTACATTATGCTGGAGTGTGAAGCCTATTTTGAAGCATATCGCTACAACTTGGATGTTCTCCAGAAGATAAATTTTCTCAATAATGGAGAAGGGAATCCGTTGAGTAAATTCATCGTTCAAGGTGGTAGTTGCTCAAGTGTGAACCTCCCATCGTATTTTGAAGCTGGTCACTTGCTACAACTACCTGTTGCTTGTAATCCTCAGCAGAGGAAGGTATTTGGAGGCGAAGATTTGCTAGTTTCTCTTTCTTATCAGAAGCAGGATACCTGGCCTTCTATTCAAATTAAAACACATCTACAATTGGATGATGATCAATATGAAGCATATAGGATGGCTTTGACTTCTGAACTAGCGATTATTCAAGGACCTCCTGGCACCGGAAAGACATTTATCGGGCTCCAGATTGTGAAAACTTTGTTGGATAATAAGGGGCGTAGAGGCTCTGTGCCAAATTCCCCCATTTTAATTGCGTGCGAGACAAACCATGCTCTTGATCAATTTCTCGAGCTGTTACTTACACTTCAAAGAAGTGAAGATTGTTCGGGTTGGCAGCCAAAGTGAATCTGAAGAGTTGAATCGGCACTTTGTATCACCAGCGAAGGAAACTTCGAAAAAAGAGAAACTAAGGATGAAGGAGGAATATTGTATGAGAAACGCAAATTAGAAGAAGGTCACAGGGATGGAGAACAGGATTCGAGCATTACAAACTGAAGTGGCAGCGCTGGAAAACGTAAGTGGACTCCTAAACTTGGGCAAAATGGGGGTTGGAAAGCAGCTCTTGGGAAGGATTCCAGGTTCTCTAAGAAACATTCTTGAGAATGAAGAAAAATGTACAAAATGGTTGGGAATTGAGGATATAACAAGAACGGTTTTCAAGTCAGCAACGTCATGCGGAGTTGGTTCAACATTTCTGGTTTCCAGCGAAGGCGCTCAAGGCTTGGTGACGCTTGGGACCCAACCCAAAAAATGTATTTCAAGGAAGGTTCCTCCACAACCTGTTTCAAAATTGCTGCGGAATGCTCAACCAAACTGAAAAATATTAGGGAAGAGTTTGAAAACACAAGATTAAGATCAAACGATATAATTTTGCTTGAGCTCAAAATCCGTGCGGAAGCCAAGAAGCGAATGTATGAAAATAAGGGAAACCTCCTCAAAATCATTTGTGAATGCTTTCAACAGCGAAAACTAGACCTGGATGGTGAAGAACTGGTTGTTGACAACGGGAATGGGCAGTTCAGTCTAAAAAATGGCAATGATGTCAGCAACTACACGATGGGGCAGCGGTGGAGAATTTATTTTAGACTTTTGGAGATTGCTGCAGAGATGGGAAGAAAGACTTCCGCAGAGAAAGGAAAGCAGTTGAAAGAAGCCAGGTTGAAGTTGAAAGCTGCCAAGGACAAAGTAAATGGCTGGATTCTGAAGGGAACGGATATCATTGGGATGACTACAACTGGAGCCGCTAAGCATCATTTGTTGCTGGAGTATGCGAAGCCGGAAATAGGTACCTTGAAAAAATCAAAGACAACTATTAACTTGGTTAAGTTTACAATAAGTTCCTTTTTTAGTGATTATTGAGGAGGCAGCGGAGATTTTGGAGGCTCGTTTAATTACCTTGCTATTTAACGAAAGACTGCAAGCAGCTCATTCTAATAGGTTGGTCATAAAGTCATTATTTTATAGCGATTTCAACTCCTTGTCAGTAGGTCATATGGTATTCCTCTGTTAAATGGTTTCAGGCGACCACTTGCAATTGCGTCCAAGACCCACTGTTTACGAGCTGGAGAGGAAATACCACCTCAACGTGTCGTTCTTTGAAAGGATGATTTTGAATGGGGTGAAAATGTGCACGCTCAAGGTAAATCTAGTCCCTAATCCTGTACAAAAAAAACTTGAGAGAAAATTTCATTAACTTTTGCTTTACAGACGCAGCACCGCATGCGCCCAGC